>CAJVPL010000398.1:0-27813 GCA_910591945.1 Ambispora gerdemannii
CGTCCCAAAGTTTCCGGATATTTTTTTTATTTTCCTCATTTTTTTCATTTTTAAGCAGTTTTTTATCAGATTTTAATACAGAAATTTGTTAACAAAATCCATGATTTTCCGGAACTAAAAACTGGATTTTTTCCTGATTTTTGTTTTTTATTTTTTTTTACAGAGAGTTTATTTATTTCTTGCACTATAATATAGTAATATTTAAGCAATTGTTTTCTAAGTGTATGTTTCACTCTGATACCAACAGTAATTTATCTTCATCTTCAATTTCAAAATTTCAATTTTTCTCAGACTTCTTTGTATTTTTCTTTGAATTATCAAACACTCATTTATTAATCTCTGGAAAATATTGAAGATAAGAAAATTGATTTCATATAGTAATTTGATTGGTTAGATTTGTATAGAGATGTTGTCTTGACCAGACAAGAGGCAACAATATTCCACAAAGTCTTTTCATTAGATATTGCCAGGTCATCCATACTGATCTGATATTTTGAATAAATTTGGCAATATGAAGAAGATAATGGAAGAAAATCAAAGTTGCTGGTAGTCGAACAGATTCTCTTTGATAATATTCTCTTTCATAATGCATTACAAACTCAGAAAAAAGTCTTTTAATTTTCTTTAATTTATCGAAAGTAATTATCTTTTTTAAATAAAGTTTGCATGTATCAACAAGCTTTATTCATTCTTTTAAATACTTAAAAAAAATAAAAGTTAGTCAGGATAGAATAGAGAATTTCTAATCAAATACATGAGATTTTTTACTAATTTTTTATTTAGATTTTTAAACAAAAGTGAGATTAAATACAATATAATTCAGTTTGTTCACTCTCTGCCTTAAAAACATTAGAATATTAGAGTATACAGTCAAATCTCTCTAAGTGCATGTTCTATAAATACATGAATTATATAAATTCTCTCTAAATGCATGATATAACTTGATCCCAGCTTATAAGAACTCTATGTATTTTGCTCTCTATAAATACACACTCTCTCTAAATACATTTTTATATTTTTTTCACTATGATCTCGAGAGGGGTGCACTTAGGGAGGTCTAACTGTATCAACTAATGGACATTCAAACTTGTATGGTATGTTTTTTTCAATTTTTTTCAATAACACTTCTGATTTGTTTCTAGTTATTATTAGAGATATTGAAATTATCATCTAATTTAAGCAATATTCTAATCCAGTACTGGAACATTGCTAAAGCAATATTTTTGAAAAAATCATGCATAATATTCACTGAAAAACTATCCAAAAACCTTACTGATTTGAACTCTAGAAAAATACTTTAGCTGTTTATACCAGTATCCTTTATTGATTATATATGATTGATTTTTAATCTAGAATTTTTAACAATATCAATGTCCCAAAGATAACTCTGATGAGTTTTTTTCAGCAAGATATTGGATGTGTAGCAGATACTAGTTAATTATTTTGGAAGTAATAATAGATAATATACATGTTTGTTATTTGCGCAATATATTCCTTGCAAGTAACAAAAGCAGTATTTTTGATATGAATTGTGTTCAGTGGTGCATATCACTTTTGCTAAAGCAGGAAGATTGCTAAACTAATTTAGAATATGTGCATATAATATAAAATTTTTATTACTTTTGGTATTATAGCATTGAACTTTATTTGTTATTTAGAAAAAAATTAGAATTTATATGAATTTACAGTTCAAAAAGTTATTATCAGTACAGATAATAACTTTTTGAACTGTAAATTTGACAAGAAAGTGAAAATTATCTGGAAGGAAGAAGTTTTTTTACTGTGCAACTGTTTCAGTTCATTAACCAATGGTCTAATAAATGAGTTAAAGTTCTTTGAAGTCTTAGGATCCAGAAATATTACAGCAATTATCAAATTTTCTTATTTAATATGAATTTTCAGTGAAAGATTTGTATTAATTAAGAGAATCATCCAACAGTCATCCCATTTTTGTCAAAAGAGTTAAAAGTCATCCATTGATCTAAATAAAGCTATATTGTGATAATTCGTAAAAAAGCTAATTCTTGTAAGATTTTTATAGTATAAACTATTGAAAACAGCATCAATTTTGTTTTTAGCAGAATATTCATCAGTCTTTATATATTCATTTCAATATCAAAGAAGTTGTGCTCATTTCTTATTATTATATTGCATTTGAAATGAATTTATAACTGATTAATATGCAGCTTTTTTCTGGTTCTCAAACAATTTTTCTCAGTTTTTGCCAACTTTGTATTGCTTTTTGTTATATATAGAATATTGATCTTTATTAGTATTTTCCCATGCAGGAGTTAATATAGTAATCAATATGATTTGATTCGATTCAGGTTCTTATTTGTAAGCTAATTTCACAATTAGTGAACAAACTTGTAATAATATTTTTGTTTATTTAAATAAAATATAATTTTTAAAATATTTAACTTTAAGTTAGTATTATTAACAAAGTGAGTCTTCATAAATTTATGAAGCTTATATTTAATATTTGCAACTTTTCTTTATTTTAAGTTTTGAATACTAATATCAAGCTTTAGTTTATTAGTTACATATTTTTTAATAATATTAATAATTGTTACTGATGAATAATTTTTATTACTTCTTGTTTAATTTGAGTTTGAACAATCTTTGAACATTTAACTTGATCACTTTCTTTTAGAGTTTGTGTATAATTTGGTGAATTATTATAGTATTTGATTCAAATTATCTCAAAGAAAACTAATTATATAATTTTAATTTTTATATAACAAAAGTTCAGATGGTTGAATCATTATTTTTCTGTATTTCTTATTTGGAATGTCTTTGTTTTGTCACATACTTGAGTTTTAGTGTTTTGTAAACTGACATGTAAAAATTTTCCAGGAATTACCATTAACAAGTTTATAGAAATTAATTAAGTTTATATATTTAAAATCAAGAATCACCAATTATTATCAAATTCTTCATCTAGAATCTCAAATGCATTTTGTATATTAAAAAAAAGAAATCATTTTTCATTTGGAATAAGGTAAGAAGTACCCATTGAAAATAGTTAAGACTGTGTGATAATGGTGATGGTAAGAAGTGATAATGATGAAAATAGTAAAGAAAGATAGTAGAGATGATATAATAGACACAGTGATAAAGTGATGATGATAGATACAGTGATAGAGTAGTGATAATAATAATTAATAGTTTTTATTGGTGGTGTTGTAAAAAAAATATTAATATAATTCCTATAGAACTAAATACCACAACTTAAAAGTCAAAAGAACATATTCAGTTGGATGATTGGTTCTGGTGGAATACTTCAATCAGATCAGTTTTACCAGAAGTTGACAGACTCTGCCTAATGCACAAAATAGAATATCCTATAAACCTCAAAACTTAGCTGATTATCTGCTTTTGAAAATGAGATCCAGACACTCACATTCGGTCTGAAATGCTCATTATTTACCAGAGAAACAACATACACCAGATTCCCCAACAAATCCGCCTCACTTTAAAGTCGACGAAAGAAAAAAAGCCTCATATTATTATTATACCACAATAAACTTATTCTTTGTTTCGTAATTTAGTCGCAGATATATGAATGTCTCGTAGTTTGACCACAGTTACGTACGTAAAGGCGTACAGACATATGAATGTCTCGTAATTTAACAGACGTGCCTTATCATGCCACAGATTACCGGACTATGTGGTGCCAATCGTGGCTGGGCACTACACCGTTTTAACGGTACCCTAATTTGAACGGCTAAGCCTCAAAATCTTCACGGCGGCTCAGCCACAAAAGCTCAGTCGGCTTGCAGCACTAGTATTTTAATTTAATTATTTATGCGTGGAAATTTCCATCTGATTGGAACAGAACGACACTTGAAAGCCTTAATACAGTAACATGAAATCTAAAAAGCAACAATAACCTTAACGTTAAGAATTCGAATAATTAAGAATTCGAATAATAAAGCGACAACAGTAACCAAACTAACAATACCACAGTTTAGAGGCCTGTATTATACTCGAGGTCTATTATACGGGCCCATGAATATTCACTGTACCGTATTGACATAATTTTTATAATAGACCTGGTTTTGTTAAATTTGCTGTATGAATCTGCTATCAGAAGGGGTCTTTGTATGATAATTAGTCGAGCTAGAATATTCGTTTAATTAATTGTCTCATACTACAAAGTTCTATTTCGATTTTTTAGCATGTCGACAATATCTGTAATGCATATATATAGTTTTGTCATCGTCTCCTTCGGATCTCCCACGTCGCGTTTTTTTATTTCTCTTAATGCCTTTTTGTTCATGATAAAATATGTTTATTGTTCATTTAATGAAATTGTTTAAATTACACTTTAACATGAAGTTTCTATCTCAAATTGAATCGATAATTCGTTAATTCTTTGTACAAAACACTTGATAGAACGTTTGGGTAAAAATTAAAACAATTAGCAATTAAATATCTAAAGACTAGAGCTTGCACGATTGCTATAAGAAACGTCGAGCTTAAATTGATGACCTTTGAGATAAGCTCTGATAGTGACCACGTTGTTTCCGTCAAAGGTAATTTTCGAGTTACTGGATTTCGCAGAAAAAATGAAGGATATATTTAGTTATGGCAAGTTGCATTTATAAAAAAAATCCTACTACTGCAAACTTACGACAAGATTACATCGTCGGTAATAACCTATTGAATAGTTTTATAGAAAAATGTTAATAGGTATTTGCCATGTTATAAAAAATATTATTTGCAAAAATCACCTCTCCAATTTCAAGATCTGTGAAGATTCCGACATAGATTACTGGGGTGACTTTGAATGCTGCTGTAGCGCCAACATACACTTTTCTCTAAAGATTTTTATTTAAGAAAATTTAACAAGTCAAACAATAAGCCGAACAGACGCAAATTGAGACTAAAATTACTTTGATTGCTGATAATTTTCCAGACATTCCAATACCAAGCGAAGCAGTTGTCTTGGAATTATTTTTTATGACAATAAGATTATCTGCGTTTGAAGAGCTAGTTTTCTTACTGAATTGTGATATAGTGTCCTAATAATAATGTGCATATAGATAAAAATTAAACATAAAAGATATGTGCATAGATAAAAAATTAAATAAATAAAGTATCCAAACTTAAAATGAAACGTACTTTGTCAATAAGTTCCCAGGCAGTTCCAAGATTAGTATTGAAAGTTTGACTAGCTTTGTATCTTCCCTTTGAATCATCATCGTAGAAGTCTGCGTTTACGACACAATAAGTTTCAGTAAACTTCACTCCGGCTGTACCACTTTCGGGGACATCAGCTCTTAACCAAGCAACTGAATCGATTCCGGGTGTATTTGGAAATCTATATTTTTAACAAAATATAAAAATGGAAGGGGTCTCATAAACGAAATAACGGAAATCGAAAACAACTATAGCAAAAACCCATTAAATAAATGATTACGTTTGGTATACACCAAAAGTGAGAGTGTCATCAGGAACATCGTTGATAAAGTCAACAAAGTAATCGGTCATTTTAGAAAAATTCTGCTTTTTTGGTGAAAAATTATAAGTCTACCAAAAAGTATTGTCTTTTGAAAAAAAAACTTTATGAACCGAGTATCAAGTCATTTTATACCTTTTGCAAAGAAGATTGTAAAACTCGAACAGATTACTATGGCTAAATTGTGGCACGCGACTTCGGAACACAATTGTTCCACTGGAGCAAAAGTTTATTAATGCGTATATATTAGGATTGAATACAAAAATCAAAAGTTGACCTTTTTTAAATGCTGAATATTAATGTTAAACCACAAGCAGGATTAATTTTCTAATAAGATCTTCAAACGGGAGCCATTTTTAAAACACGAACAAAGGTTATCGTTATACACATCCGAATTTGATTGCTTAGGTATTGCTTAATCCAGTACCGCGCGCCATTGGACCACTGGACTTAGAAATTTTATGAGACAAATAAAATTAGCATCTGGACTGTCCAATGACAACTGTACTAATTTATGATTTCTACTAATCTTCTTTTATACGTGTACTAAACTTTTCATTCGGATTTAATTTGTAATTTCTTGTTTACATTAATATAAACTTTCAGCTTTTGCGTAAGCATATATTTAGCATGTATCTTATTGCTCGGAATTTAAAAAATAGATGGATCATTCATTGATCTCTAACCTTAATACATGAGTCTTTAAATTATCAGCATTATTAATAACAGCAGTATGTGAAATTTCAAGTCAAAATCCAAACATAGTGGCGTTATATTGACGCCACAAGCTAACTAAAATGGTAATTTTTCAAACATGTGTGGATTAAGCCTAGATTGTTGAATTTAGGTAATGGATTGAATGCTATCTTTACCAAATGAAGATTTTACCGTTGTTATGTAGTAACTGATTGTACGACGAACATATTATTAAATAAAGAATGAATGCTAGCGCTAGTTACAAAATCAAACGTCGTAAAATTTAAAAAGTAACAGAATCTCGTTATTTCAGTAGAGATTATAATTTTTGCTGCTATCATTCATGGCAACAACAAATCCACCAGCTACCCAAACTGACTTGAATTTCGTTTTCCCACCTTTGCCAATTCCCTCCGATACTGATGCTATTAAAACATATCCTATAAATAAGCTAGATAGAAAAAAAAATGCATACAAAAAGTTAAATGCATTAGTAGGACAAAAATATCAAGCTCAACTTCTAGAATTACGAAAAAAGAAAATGAACGATTTGCTTACTGTTCATCAAATTGTACGATCCTATATTCGCACTAATTTTTATTATGATATTTTATATATAACTAAATCTGATTCTCTGTTATTATCCTAGATGTGGACAAATTTGGTTCTTGCTAAAGAAAAGAAACCTTTTTTTGATCTGGAATTTGATTTAAAAAACAATTTGTCAAACTGTTTGTATAAAAATGGATCACTCAATCCTACTACACCAAGTTTTCCCAAAGATTTTTCGAATATTGTAGTTGAACGAATTGGAGATGTCTTTGATTTATCAGGAATAAAAAATTTTCCTAAATTAAATCCATCTCAGAATTTAGAATCATTGGTGAAAGATCCAATGGATGTGATGGCTCTTCAAACCCTGCTTAAACTTAAACTTACACCTATGCAAATTCCATGGAGTTCACCAACACCAAATCCCCCAATCCTGAAAATTATACCTGACGAGTGGCAAATAAATGTCAAAGCAATCATTCCTGCTGAAGCTCAAGTGAATCAAGGGATCACAATCAACGATGGATGGTTCACAGCAGGATTAGACTCTGTTGCGAAATTACCATCACCGAATCCAGAAGGGTTTTTGAATCCTATAATCGGAGACTTTATTTTTTGGAATCCTGTAATTGGTGTCGCAGGATTTTTATTTTTTAAGGTGATAATAATAAACTAATGCTGTTCTTATGATAATTATATTACCAAAAAAATATTTGTCTATTCTCTATAGAATGGTGATTGGGTTCCTGTCATCATAGATGATCATATATTAGTCTATAAACAAGTGGATAACACTACTGGCAATACAAATAATCCTGCCGGCTCCACCAATAAACCTAAATATCAGACTGTCTTTGCGTATGTATATATAAGTTTTAAAATTTTATCTCCTTCGATCAGATTCAATTCACAAATATCTTTCCGTTTCATTCAGTAAATGCGATAATCTAAACACTGATTTTTGGGTTCCCTTACTTGAGAAAGCATATGCTAAACTTCACGGTGATTACGAAAGCATCGAATGGGGATTTGCAGCTCAAGGTTTTCTATAATCATTTAAATGTTTTCGAAACTAAACCTGTGTGGCTACACGCAATAACGTTAATTTTTTTGATGAATCAAAGGAGTCGAAGATTTGACTGGTGGATTCACGTCATATTTTGATTCTGATCATCTTGACAAAGAATCATTTTGGAAAGATCAATTGAAGCCAATTCAAATTGGATTCAATTACGCTATTAGACATCCACTTGACACTTGGCAACAAGATACAGTTTTTGGACTTTTTCATTGGCGTAAGAATAATGTTGAATATAACAAAGCAAACCAACTTGGAAAGAATGGATTATTTTACAATCATGTTTATATTTTATTGGGAGCTTATGATATTGGTGGAAAAAGACTTGTTAAAATTAAAAGCCCTTGGACAGGAGCAGAGTGGAAAGGTTTGTTATTATTTATTTTGCGTGTTTTATATAAATGGAATTACAGGAATACTCTTTTTTCTCTATTCAGGAAACTGGTCTGATTGGGATGATACGAGATGGAAAGCACATCCTCAATTTGCATCCGCGCTTGATTTCAAACCATTTAATAAGGATAGCACATTTTTCACTGATTATGACACTCTATTAAACCAATTTCAAAGTATCGATAAATGTGAGATTATATCAAATAATTGGTATTTGACTTCGATCTGGCTTGAGTTTTCATTAAGTTCACCGAAAAGCCCGCCTCCAAGTTTCGTATTTACAGTACCTCCGAATAAAGAGAATAAAAGCACAGCTGTAAAGATTGTCTTACAACAGTCAGATCCGCGTTATAGTGCATCCGCTGTTATGTAAGTTTATAAAGGATATGTTTAGTTAATATTATTGTTGTTGTTCTAACTGCGTAAATCTGTTCATTTAGTGCTCGTCTTAGTTTCGAAATTTATCCTGCAAGTGCACAAGTTTTAGTAGATGAAGCGCCGAAATATCATTCGACTGAGCTTCGAAGCGTCAGTTATGATGGCAAACTAAAGCCTGGTGTTTATCAAGTCATTCCTTACGTCAGTATATATCAAGGAAATCCAGAAAAGATCTCATCTATTCCTATCGGCCTCAGAATTTATAGTGAACCTGAAATTACTGAGTTAATTGTTGGAAATACTTTACCCCATCTATCAAAATTATAAGTTTTTTATTACAATATTTACTTTGAATACTGATGATTTAAACAATCAATATATTTTTTGCTTAAGAACCGCAAATATATTTTTAGTAAAAAATTTTGTCTTTAATTGTAAAAAATGCTTAACTTCATTAAAAACGAACGCAAAGGCAAATCGAATTAATTAGCGTTAGTTCCAACCAGAATTATGCCAATCATTCCTGGAATCTAAAATTACTACATGAAATCAGCCTACCAATTGCATCCTAGGTTCCACTTAGGATTAGCTGTATTCTGAATTCTGCATCGATCGCCAACTTCAACCGCACCAGAATTCAGTTATGTAACAGAAAAATTTTTTTTAACTTGGCGCATTAAATCGGATTAGAGCAACAGAATCCAATAAAATATATATACATTTACCCCGAATTTCCTATCACAAAATATTAGGGTTTAGATTTGACAATATATTAACTAATCACAAAAACGGGCCGTGCCAAATGGATTGATTTTCGTCGTTTAAAGAACCTATAAATTAACCTCTTCGTCAAGTTCAACACTAAAATTGTTTCTTCAAGTAAATTACAATATTAAAGAATGACAGATCCACCACAAAAACAGTTTTACTTAGAATTAGCTAATGAACTTCCAAATCAAGCGTTTACATTTGTTTTTTCGTATGGTAGTGGTAGTGGCCAAGACAAGGAAAATAAGTTAAGGCCCATTCCTCGTGTTCAGAAAACGATTCAACCTAGATATAAAGCTTGGTTTGCGTTTGAAGAAAAAAAATTAGGAGTCACCTTTGGTGAATTTCTTTGTGAATTTCCCGACACCTACAAGCCAAGGCAAGTATTGCCAACCGAGAACGGAGTAACCTGGACTATTGTTTCTGGAGAAGTGAGTTTAAATAGTGTATTATTGCATTATTAATTATTAATAGAAATAATAATAGAAGTATTTATATGCTTTATTGTTGCATGTTTATTTATAAAGGACTATTTGACACGATTCGACCAACCCCCCACACCTGCTCCAAATAATCAAATTACCATCAAAAATGAAGCAAAAGATGACTATGCAGTAGGTCTTAGTATCGATGGTAAACCAATTCAAGTCACCCAGAAGCTCGTAAAACCCACTAAAGAGGTAACATTTAACGCTTTGACGTATGCTATTTCCCTCGTGGCTACGCCAATTGAGACACTTACAGATGGTCCGACTCTTGTTAAGAAAGTAATTGATGATACGTTGATATCGTATCAGGTATGTATATATATGTGTGTGTGTTTGAATTCTGTTTCTTAATATTGGACAAAATTTACTAAATTATACAATGCATTTATTGATAAAGGATGGTTTTAATCTTGCAGTTGTAAGTGTAAAGCCTGCTCCTCCTAAGGACTTATGTGATAATCCTCAATCATCAGTAAGACTTGAGGTAAATTACTTCATAGTCGATAGAGTAATAGCTTCTAAACTTTAAGTGTCTATATAGACTACAAATCCTTTGTTTGATTTTATGTCTCATGTATTATTTATTAGCTGACAAATTTATAAATTGTATTAATATCAATCACGTTCTCTGAAGAAAGTACATCTATTTATTGACATAAATGAATAATGGTCTAACGCTGACATCACATTCGAGAATAAATTAATGCAATTCTCCTACGTCATTCATTTATTTAGAATTTATCAATACTCTTCAGGACTATAATCTTAAATTTATACTTTATGAAAATAAATGTTTTGAAATGGATTCAAGCCAATGTTCCGTCATTTTCAAGAAATCTACATAGTGAATATACACATTTTGATATTGTGATACGCATTAGTTAATCAACCAATAAGCTTCAGGTATTTTTATTCAAATTACATGTACGTATAAAGAAATCATATCGATATCTAAAACTATGCGTTACAACACATCGGTATTATTTATCATGAGCATTTGTTATGACTCGAAGTAATTAAGTGAATTAAATTAAATTAATTAAATTAAATTAAATTAAAATGAATAAACTGTAAATAGACAAAGAATAAATTTCTAAAGATTTTCCAACGTTAACTGTAAAAATACAAGAAAAAGATTTACAAAGTCAAATTACAATTTAATGCTTGCGCTTTTCAAATTTAGGCCATTTTCCTTTTGTAGGGCAATTAGGAAGTGGACGCCATACAATTTCAACTCGGCCATCAATTGGATTAGCGAGTTTACTGAAAGCTGTTTTGGTCAAGTCAACATTGTTTTTACCAGGAGGACATCCACCGCATATATCGATAACTTTAACAATTATGGTGACAACCTTTTTTTTATGATTTTTAATTTCAATACATTTGTAGCACATGTCTAATCCAGACATAGCCATGGCTGCAATCATATCCGTCGGTCGAGCGTTATATACTGGAAGTCCATTTCTCCCATAGCAAGCTGAATTCTTTAGATCTTGGCCTTCGTAATAGGTGATCTGGGCATTAACTCTTTTTTCCACTGTATGGGTCTTGTCAACAAGACTTCTTTGATCTAGTAAAGTTGCTTCAGACCTACGCCAACCACCAGGGAGTGGCTCAAGAGAAGCAAATACTAGGGTGATTGCGACGAAAGAAAAAACTACGAAAAACAAGGAAACATTCTTCATTTTTTGTTACAATGATTTTTCCTCCCTTGTCAAAAGAAAGTTGATTTATTCAGTCCAAAGAGACGCGCTCAAAAATAGTTTTTAAGAGATGAAGTGTGAAAAATACGGATAGCTTCGGAGCCGGCCGATTGACGATTTTTCCGACTGGAAGAAAGCTTTATAAAAGAGTGAAAAAAGCGCGTCACAAATATGGAAACCGAATTTTGTAACGAAGATGACAGCTAAAAAACTTTTTTTTGCAGAGAGATTAAACATTGTATTTATCGGGGGAAATGCCAATTTATAGGCAATTCACACATGCAATCGAAGAAGCTGGTGTTTGTTGTTGGTCGACAATATTATTTCCTTTTCCACTTATCGCTATTCTTTTTCCTTTGTCAATTAACATTAGAGCTGTAAACCGCCAAATTTAGATGTTTTGGTTACATTCAAATGTACATGTATTAGTGATACATTTTCTAACACAAGTATGCGTATTATCGTTTCAGATAATGTAGAAAAAATCTACCTAAGGCGTTCAAAGAGATCCCAGCTATTATTCAAAACTATCATTATACATGTCTGTGATCGGATTTGTCCGGGGATACGTTGAATCTTGTTGGTTGCAGTCTTGAGAAACAGAACAAAAGAAAATTCGTTGAAATACACACATCCGTAATTATTATCATTATGCATTTAAATTCTTTTAATTAATTTATGACATGCACACGTTTAAAAAGCAGGAAACAAGTATATCGATGTCGACATCTAACGATAATGGATGTACAACAAAATAATTATTTTTTAAAGCTCTCAAAGGTTTTTTATAAGTTTCTCACATAGGAAATTATTATTACATGTATCGTTATACATGTACATGTACATGTACGTACAAATAAACATGGGATATTAATACTGATACGTATACGTACATCGATAATTCATGCAATCACGCTCTTACGCATGCGTGCTGTATTATTTTGTTTGATTGATTTGCAGATTTGTGTTCAATGCGAAGAAACAGAAAATTCCTTTTAGATTTTTAGAAAACGAATACGTAAACGAGAATAATTTGCACAATGGAAAATCTGCTATAAACGTAAACAAATAATAAATAAATAAATTGATTGTTATCAAGTTGCCGTTATTATTATACATGTATATGGATAAAAAGGATTTTTCTCAGCAAAAAGTAGATTGCGATGAAAATGTATTGCTTCTTTAATTTATTAATTAAATTAGATGGGAAAATCTAATATTCGTGCAATGCTTCGATCGTTTTACTTTTACAGGTAGAGAAAAAAATAAAGATTCTTGGATAAAAGAGCATTGACTTTAAAATATAAAATATAAACTAATCAAAATTATCTAATTTTGCATTTTTTGCGTTAATAAATATAAAAAAATTATTTTCGTAAGCCATCGCTATTAATTAAATTCTCTTTGAAGATCGGTTTTAGTTTAATTATAAAACAGCTAAAAAGAAACAGAGCAAAAAAGGATACATTACAATTTTGAATCCTTCTCATTTCGATTATTTTCAGCATTATTTATCATGGGTTTACCGGGCTCTATCTCGAGCGAAAGTTTGCTAGTTATACTATCAAATTTAGCCGTGACGATGTAGTGATTAGTGTCAGCACTCAAGTCCAAAAGCTTCGACAAATGATATATATCACTACTGATTCCTTGACCAAGAACTAAGTCATAAAAAATCCCGACATGATATTGATTAGGTAATTGAAAAGTTGTTCTATCACCTTTCTTGACTTTGTTATGCACAATCTATACATATAAACATTTTAGTTTATTAGCACTAGCATTTAGGCACACTCGCGAAAGTAAAAAATAAACATACCGCTATTTTATGTGATTCCCCAATCGCTAAATTGGCTTCACGTGATGACTATTTAAAAATCATCTTAGAATTATTTTCTCATACGATATACAAGATTCTTTAAATGTCAAAGTACTCGCCTCGTTTACGATTACAATTTGGTTATTGTCATCTGTTAAAGAAACACTCCCTTTATTGAATTGTTGTACTCCTTTCTGATATTTATTTATTCAGATATTCAATAATCAATAGTCAATTATCAATTATAATCATTAATCATCAAGAAAATTTACTTTCTCAGTTAATTCCCATATCTGCCCGATTTTTGCAACAAATATTTGACTTGACTTGTATATTCCAACACCAGTCTCGTCGTAATAATCAACAACAGCGACATTATATTCCCCACGATTAAACATAACGATTGATTCACCATCCGGGGGGACATCTGCTTGAAGCCATGCTACGACCTGAAATCCTGCAGGTAGAGTTGGTGAATCTTGATATATTGCAAAAGAAATTGTACGGTCTGGTGCTTGATTTATAAAATTTATAAAAAACGTGGATATGTCACTCATCTTTTTATCGTTATTATGAGAAATGTGCGGATTAGGTTAATATATAGCGATACATAGCAGTTTGTATAACTTCTAGCGTGGCTCATTTTGCGCCACACTACTGGTTAATAAATAGTCACGGTAATGAAAATAAGGTTATCATTTTAGCCATTTTTGTTTAGCAATGAGCAACAAAAATAATAAAAAACCAACTTATCGATTAGCGTTAGAATACAAAAGCAAAGTAGCAGATAAAAATAAAACATTGTTTGTTGTATTATTTCAAACATTTGCTAGCATTAAAGGAACCGATAATGATGCTCTCGAGCCCGTAGCTTGGATTATAGCTGAAGTTACTGACAAACAGCCGCCCGTGAGCGTTGAATATCAAGAAACTTATAATGTTGCCATTGTTGATTACTTTGATCAAGATGAAATCGGAGTGATTAAATCTTCCCAAATTTTGCCAACGGAATTGGGAAGAAGTTGGTTTCTAGTTTTTCATGCAAGTTATCTCTTAAACGCACGTTTTTGATATGTTTATATGCTATTGTTAATATGTTTGTATGCTATTGTAATGTTCATTGAACCTAATAGGATCATGTTGCTCAATATGATAAAAATAAAATTAAACCAGCTAATCCAAACCATTTAGTTATCACGGTAGATATTGATTATTTTTATATATCGATAACGATAGGCGTAATTTTCATATCTTTATTATATTATCAACCCTTTTGAAATAGAACAACTCGATATCCGATGAAAGAGTCGGAGTTGGGATGTATGGCAAGTTAAGTCTTTTACTCAAACTAAATGCTATTCAACGTCGTGAAAATGAATTAAGGGCAGTAGGAGGTAAAAAAGAAGATCCTCGTGAAATCAAAGGTCTTCCGGTCAACTCGAAAGTGGATTTTGAAGTTTCGCCACAATATTATTTAGGTGTATTCGAAAAAATTGAAGTAGGCCAATTAATTTCTACCGCGAAATTGATATCCAAACCTGCTAAAGTAGAATTTCCAATAGCTATATTCAATGCTACTGCTACTATTTTTGATCTTAACACTGGTAAAGATGATATTCTATATGATATTACAATTGAATATCCTCCTATTAGGTCGGAGAAATTGTAACGCAATTCTAGTTTTCGTTTTTTTTTTTTGCTCTTAAGCAAATATATGCATAACTAATTTGGTCGAAATATAAGACCAAAATCAAAGAAATTTGTGCATGCGTTTGTCCGAAATCGATGTTTGCTCCCTCTACTTTCTTCAGCTACGTCACTTCAAACATAATAAATAATCGAAAGTAAAGAAATTTCCTACACAATAATTGAATCGTGTTCATTTGTATGATTATCTTTTAAAATTTGAGAAAAACTGCTTGTTTAGATTTATATAGTCTTTATCTTCGCTACTTTCAAAGAATCTATTAAGTATCACGTGCTACGCCGTGACCATATCATAGTATCAAATTTTACAATTTCAGTCACCACCTTGCTTTTTCGAAGAATCAAGTAAAAGCAGCACTCATAGACAGATTATAACGCCTGACATTTTTCAAAGCTATTAAATTTTAATGCTAAATAGGGCTAATTTATAATCCCTGGTTTCGCCAATTTAAACAAGGGTTAATGAACTAGCGCCCTCGATTCAATTCTTACTAAATGGATTTGAATTTTGATCCAGGTGTGGCGCTTATTCTTAAAGTGAGTAGTTTCCAACAAATGATGCGCCATTTAAATCGAATAATTTCCAAAAAAAGTATTTACCGTCTTATCAGAGTTTTACCTGTTCTCGGGAATAAAATGTTTCAAGTTATTCAAAATGTAACATTACAATACGCGATAACTTGTTTTCAAATACTTTCATTCACTCATTCATTCATTCATGCATCGCGGAAGTTGTAAGGATTGTTCATGTGGAGATAATAAAATGATGCACATTCGACTAATATGCTTTCTCCCGCCCATCGAAAAAAGATTCACACACAAAAATAGAGTTTTTATTGAGGAGTCGTACTTGTTTCTTGAGGAGCAAAGTTTCTTTCTAAGTTAAATTCTGTATTATCTCGAACCTGTGTTACGAAAATTGTTTACAAATAAAAAACAACTTTATTCTATTTAGAAGAAGAAAGTATATCCGTATAGAAATTCCTCATTTTGATTTCCCGCGATATATTGCGGGAAAATTTGCTTGGCAATCAGACAATAATCAAGTTTTTGCTTTTCCGGATAATATTTAAAATTTTTTTTTGTAACAAACAATGCAAATAATCTTGTGGCTACGGGAAATTTTTTCGTAACAAACAATGCAATTACAATTTAAATAACATTTACCTAATTTGATCTTTACCGTTTTTGTAATTCAATCGAGTGTACATGATTTTCACCCGTTATTCACACAATGATATTCTTGTGTATCTTATCATTGACAAACTTTTGTGTACATATGACTAGCTTTTGGTTGATAATTCCCGTTTTTGTCAATCAAATTTATTACTAAATGTTGATTGATAACACAAAAAGATTCCCTTTTTTTGGAATTCAATTTTATTTATCACAATTGAAACCGGATTGAATCTGAGTGATTAAAAACAATCACATTCGTATTTCAAGCTGAATCATAAAAAATCTAATGTCTATATACATGTATATATATATACGTATATAATACAAACATTCATAAACGCTAAGTCCAAAAGTTTGGATAAATCACAATCCGGATTTAAAGGCTAGAGTCAATCTCATTTCTAGGACATAGCATCACACCACAACTATCACAATCTCGATCTGATCCTAATTTAATTTTAATTAAATGAAATCTTGCACCTTCTTATGAAATCAGTTGTGTCCTTGTTTTGTTTTGAAATTGTGTGCAAGACGTCGAAAATCATAAAGTAAAACGGTTAGAATTCAAAAGCGGCTAGCAATAAAATAGGAATTTTAATTTTAACAATCATTCTACTATGAGAAAAAAATTAGAAACAAAAACGTGTAGTAAACTTTCAACCTGAATTGATACATTTTTAGCTTTCCGAGAAACTTTATTGATTAGCTTAAAATAAATTTTTCGCTTCATGTAAAGGGAGTGCTTACAAAGGATCTTAGCTAAGCTTGGCTGAAAATTTTCAGTCTTGTTTATTTCCAAATTAAAGTTTCCGTCAATAATGTTGTGTTCAAGCTTCAATTTCTTGATATACGCATTCAAAGATTCCAAAGGAAAAACCCTTAATCGTGTATTTCCGCTTATCTCTTTAGGTACAAAAATTCCGCTTTTATTGAATCCCGCAATTCACAATGTTTGTGTTTACGTTGATATCTATATCGATATGTTACATTAATTAATTGCTCATTCTATTATAGCAAACATCATTGTACGCTACGCAAATGGCAATGAAAAAAAGAGTCAATTTACACATTATATCAACATAGTAAAGTTGCCACAATTCTTCTAACATGCGAAAATCGAGTCTTAAGAAACAAACGTGTAAGGGATTGGGAATCTAATTAAAATCAGAAAAATTTTCATGATAAATTTGACATATTTGTAACTATTCTTGCAATTGTACATTAATTTTAGAGATCTTCTAAACACACACTTAGCGTTAATTGTTTCAAGTAGCATTAACGTTAAGAAGTTATGCTTTGTATATGCAAATATGAATTGCATCAAAATTTCAAAGTCCTGAAATTTGATCATTCGTTACACAAAAAATATTCAATAATATATAATGCCATAGCAATAGTGCTTTATTGAATTTAAAACTCAAAAATGGATGCTTTTGAAAAATATTATCTTGACTTTGTTAATGAAGTTCCAAACGAAATTTTAACATTCGGTGTATACCAAACGTATAATATCTACATTTTTGTTTGTAATTTTTATTAATCGTTTTGCTAATCAATAGTCACTTTAGGTATCCAAACACACCTGGTATTGATGCTGTCGCTTGGTTACGAGCCGATGTTCCAGAAAATGGATTTTCTGGTGTTTCGTTTGCCAAAACTTATTGTGTTGTTAATGCCAATTATGATAATCCAGAGGCAAAGGGTAGATATGCCTCGTGTCAAGTTTTGGATACAACACTTGGAACTTCTTGGGAAATAGTTGAGAAGGTTTGTTGATTTTTTGCCCTTTATCCATTAACATTAAGATCACAGAATTGACTAAATTCTATTGTCAAATAGAATGGCGTAGCACAATTCAATGACAAACATGTCGGAGATTCGAACGATGATGATTTAATTGTCATAAAAAATTTATCGAGAAGTATCGCTTCTTTAGGTGTTGGAATGTCAGGAAAATTAGCCGCTATCAAGGTATTTATGATTATATTCTTTGTAAATATGAATTTTATTTCGGCAACTGACTACACTGTTTTCATAAATCAAGAAACGAGTATATGTTGGAGCTACGGCTGCATTCAAAATTAATCCAATCTATTATGTTGGGATTTTTGCGGATTTAGAAGTTGGAACGGTATAATACAAATTCTTAATTATTCTTTTTTTTTACTTATTTATTGATTTATTTATTACTCTTTTAATTAGGTGATTACGGATAACGTAATAATCGCGTAAGTTACTTGATTTTAGTTTTCCATAATCTTACTGTCAATTATTTACTATTTTCTATTAATTTCTACCCTTATAGGAATAAACAAATCACTTTCGATGGAGCCAATTGTGCAAAAATCAGAGCATATGTTAAAGGTTATCAAATCATGCTCGAAATCACTTATTCTGTCCGTGCAGATTCAAGTCTGTGATATTTCTTTGCACTAATTACAATTAGAAACCAAAAATTGTACTTAAACACACTGAAAGCATTTTATCAATATTGTATTTTTTCATGGTTTGAATGAAACTGGTATTCGACTATAATTACCTTGTTTTCTATTTGCGATCGTTTCTTCAGAGCTAAAAGTTAGTTCTCGTTACACGTTCTTAGCGGGATTTTCTAGATTTAGATAAATATTATTCGAGGGACCCTATAAAATAATATACACCCTTAAAAAGATTGATCCCTATTTTAATGAATGCAAAGGAAAGAACAAGAAACAAATTCTCAGAAACAATGACAATAAAGTAGAATATATAAAAGGAGAAATAATTGACAGCTCTACCAAAATGACATCCTCGTTAAAAAATTACTGATATTTAAACGATGGCTGCGAATACGTATTACATTGACTTTTACAATGACCTTCCTTCAAATAAAGAAGACGATGGTGCACTTCTTACATTTGGCTTATACATGAAGTAAAAGAAGGTTTCCTTGCCAACCTTATTGACCAAAATTAATAAAAAAACTAAACTCTTTAATAATTCAAGATCTCCAAGATCTCCGGGTATGAATAATGTCGCTTGGCTTAAAGCCGACGTCCCGAAAAAAGGGATGGCAGGAGTCTCATTTAAAAAAGAATACCATGTAATATCGGCTGATTATAGGGACGAAGAACAGAGAGGTGTTTACACTTCACACCAAATGTTTAAGAGTGATCTTGGTAAAGAGTGGACGCTTACGAAATATGTAATTGTCTTTTGGTTTTCTTTACTGATTATCTTATTTTGTTTCATCTAAAAATGTTCTATCATTCTTTAGCGAAGAATTGCACAATTCGAAAAACAAACCGGCTACTCTGGTAGTTCTAACGTTATATCAATTGTAAATATACTTGCTGATATTATTGAAGTCAATTAATATCTTTTAGATATATGTTAAAGTTCATTTGTTGTCATTTGATAAATTAGAAAAATAATTCCGGAAGTTTAGCTCATCTTGGCATCGGAATCGACGGTCAATTAGCTTCTGTAAAAGCAGTTTATGATGGGGCGAGAGCCGCATTTAAAATTAACGAGACTTATTATGTCGGAGTTTTTAGTGATTTAGTAGAAGGCCAAGTGATCACTGGTGATGTTATAATGTACGAAATACATCTCTAGTGTGTGCTTTATTTTAAATATGAATATGCGCTAATTATTTTCTTTTCTTAAAAAACAGGGCTTCAGATGCAATTAATTTTGGAGCTGGGTATAATTGCGCGAAAGTTTCTGCTTCACTTGATGGGGAAACTTTTAAACTAGCAATCAAATATAAGAATAAGCTGCCTTCAAGTCTTTAAATAATAATAAATGATATTTTCTCTGTAAAATTTATCTGGAATCTTTTCTGTGATTAATATGTAGTTTATAGATTGAGAATGCAGAAAAAACATTTACAATTCCAAGTATTATGCCAATTCTTTAGTTGAATGTCATGTGCTTAAAAGTCTACTGTTCGTACACAAATCTTGGTAACGGTAACAGTAATACACCATTAATACATGTATTGATTTTCCTTCATATATATGCTCCTCTCGGAACACCAAAATCCATATCTGATTGTTTCCATTCTCTCTAAAAGTGTGTGGCTGGTGATTCCGAGATTTATGTACATATAAACAACCAAATAAACGGATACTCAAAAATCTAATTTTCTTTAACAAGATTTAAAATGTCGAGATATTACATTGACCTTAGGAATGAAGTACCTGATACTTTGGTAATAGTAGAGTCTATGACATGCTGTTATCGATTATTTACCAAACTTTAATCTCTCATAAACCTTTTAAATTGTTAGATCACTTTTGCGGTATTTCAGGTAATTCAAAGAATAAAAAGGAAATATAATACGAATAGATAATAAATGTACGGCGCGTTAAATTTTCTCTCTTTTATGATCGAAGGAATTGCCGGATGCTAAACAGACGGTCTGGCTTAAAGCCGATGTACCAGAGAAAGGCAGCGCTTCTCTTACTTTTGAAAAAGTGTATGATGTAGTAGTTATCAATTATAGTGACCCAGTTACTTCTGGTGTATATGCGTCACAACAAAAACGTCGGACGAAACCAGGAGCTATATGGGAGCTAAAAATTAAAGTATTCGTCTTTTATCGAATGTCATTGCTCCTTTTCTATTTCATTAATTGCATTAGAGAGCATTAATTATTTATTAATATTTAAAGAATAATATTAAACAATTGGTTTCAACTTCGCAAGAAGCACCAGACGGAGAGATTCATATAATTAATAAAACTGGTACACAAACAACTGTTGGACTCGCAATATCTGGAAGCGTAAGTAGATACTAAACTCAGCAAAGTACCGAGAAAAACATCATTTTAATATTGCATATTTATATGATTAAGGTTATCCAACGTAGATTCGATGTTCTTCCTGACGAAGTAGCGAAATTTGATTTAACGTTAAAACCACAACTTGGGGTTTTGGCGAACCTTCCTTCCGGTCAAATTATCACTTACGATATCGTAGAGTAAGCGAATCTAAATCATATTTCCAAAGAATTTTTTCATTTTTAATTTGTCTATTTATCCTATTCTCATCACATTAAAGAAAAAGCCACGAACTAGCATTTACAGATAACCTTAATCTTGCAATCGTAACTGTCACAGAAGTTGAACAGGAAGTTAAAACTCCAGAAGGTGAAACCTCTACAGAAGGTGAAACTCCTGCTCCGAGTGTAATAAAAACTTTTGATGTTGACGTTAAATATGCTTCTCGTCCTATAACACCATTAATGGACCGCAATAGCAGTAGGCTATAAACAACATCGCATATCGATATATAGTATTTATCCATTAACGCTAACGCTAACGTTAAATTTTATTTATCATGTATTAATTTATTTATCATTATTAATATCGTTATGCGTACATGTATCGGTATGTGTAATACAGACACAATGTACATGTATTTATATAAGATAGCAATAGAGAGAGCTGCTTTTTAATCTTTCTTTGACATAAATAAACAATGACCACTCATTATTTTGATTTTTACAATTATGAAGAAGATTTAACTACTTTAACTTTTGCTGTATTTTGTGAGTTTCAAGTTGTGAATAAGCCCAAATTAGAAATTGAATTCGCCAGTCTTCCTTTGATTTTTCAAAATGTTGTTGCTACTAAACCATCAACAACCACGACTCCCCCCGCAACAAATAATGAAGCAAGTAAACCAGAGATAGGACTACCACCTATTTCGAATAAAAACGAAAATACAATATTTCCCGTCGCTTTACCAGCGCCTTCCATGCCACCAATCTCTAATCCACCAGAACCAAACAATCCAAATTCAGATTTAACTACGATCACTTTAGCAAAATCTAATCCTCCAGGATCAGAAGAAATTGTTCCTAACGCCAGCATGACGATAAACTTACCCGTCTCTAATCCGCCAGATTCTACAGCTCCAGATCCAGATTTGACAAAATCTCCAATTAATTTAGTAATTTCAGAGCTACCTTTAAATCCATCAGTTCCGACTACAAAAGAATTAGAAAACCCGACAATTGTTATTTCTAATCCACCAGAAATTACGATATCAAGCGGTCCACAAAAAGATCCCATCTCGCCAATAGGCCAACCAACTGATTTTTTCATTTTGAGCTTGGATATTTTCATAAGAGATTACTATGACGAAGATGGAGTAGGAGTTGCTTATTCTATGCAAATGCTAAAAACGAACAAGGGTGATGTCTGGGATATTATATTTAAAGTGAGTTACTTATAAATTTTATTTCTAATATTGAACCTGAAATAATAGCAGTTTTTGCTTTCGATATTATATATAGGATAAAGTGCAACAATTTCAAAGATCCAATAAGCGTACCAGTGTACCTGATAACATTCTTATTCGAAATATGTCAAGATCAGATGCAAAGATTGGCATGGCAATTAATCGTAAACCCGTCATCATCATCAAAAGATATGTCACAGAAAAAGGAGAGGTCAAAGATAAATTTCCAAATGGAGGTGAAATTCAGATCAAGACACCTCCGATATTTAAAGTTGCAGTATTTCAAGATTCTTTTGATACCAGGAAATCAAAAGAAATTGATAAGTCAAAAATTCTTGCATTTAAAGTTGTCGAATTTGGGATTAATAATCATGTAACTTTTGGCGTAAGTGGTAGCTTAAAGAAACTTGTTCCTAATATTCAATATAGCTATTTTAAACCCAAATGAAAATTTTTCGTTTTCTCATTATTCTCAAAGGCTAGTTATAAGTCACAAGAAATCTAGCTCCAATAACGTTGACTTGTTAGATAAAGAAATAATTAGTTTTCTTTTGTTTTCTTCAAAAGCTTCGATTCCATTAAATAATTCAGTGTGCGATTTTTATAACAATTATAACCTAAATTTAACATGTAAACAAATTCATAATTTTGAATCATCTCGAGCATTCTCAAAATAATCATATTCTACGCTAATAACGATTTTTGAACTATTTACAAGCTTCGCGGCAACTTTCGCAATATTTAGACCTCCAGCGAATTCTAATTTTACAGGATCTGTTTGCACATCGTATTTGACCATTCCATCGACTCTATGAACTTGTAAATAATATCCATGAGATATTTTAAATGCAGCTTTTGCATCGACGTAGACATTTTTTTTGTAGGCGGCTGGACGACCGCCAATTCCAATGCCTAAGGTTGCTTTGGTTTTTGAACGATTTAAAATGGTTATCGTGTCTGATGATGCTTTTCCAATTGAATTTCTTTTAAATTGCGAGACATTATCCTAATTGTTTACGAAAATGTTTCAATAAACACGTAATCTATGATCATTTCACTTGCAATTTAACTTAAGAATACCTTAAAAATAAGCGACCAAGCTGTGCCAATTGCAGCGGGAATACTTTGAAATGCTTTGTATATGCCGATTCCTTTCAGGTTAAAATAATCGATCACCATCACACTATATGATTCTTCAAATTCAACTCCAGCCATACCACCTTCTGGCGGTACAGTTGCTTGTAAAAATGACACTCGTTCTTCTAGTCCCGGATTATCAGCAAAATCAGCATGTATCGCAAATAATAAAGTATCTGGTGTGAAATTTTCAAAATCAATGCGATAGGTTTTTGGCATTTTTGTAAAGAATTACGAATAAAATGAGTAAAATAGTTTATTTACGTATTTTCTATTGAATGGTGGTACAAATAGAGTGACACAATTCACCAGAAAATTGACATAATTTTCTAACGCTAACGCTAAATTTCAATGCACATCTTATTATGAAATTGTAATTTTAGCTAAATTATAACGATAATAAAATTCTAAATGCTGTGCCATGTTAATTTCTTGAAAAAAAAAAACTATCGCTATTACATGTACTATTAATGAATCTGTTTATCATTCAATACATCTTGGAAATTATTTTGGGGGTGGTTGTTGATCCACAATAGAATACCCAATTCAGTTTTAGATTCAATGCGAATTTCAAATTCGTAATAAAATCTTTTTAGGATTTTTATTTATCAATCAAAGTAAAACCCACTGTGTCTAAAATTTTTCCCGTTGCAAGGAAAGCAAAAATTTTTCAAATTGAACTTTATTTTTGTTCTTCTTTGTTCCTCTTTACAACCCAATGGTTTCCAATATAATTTCTACATAATAAAATGGGGTTGTAAAACCATGATAGCACAAAAAGTTGTCATACAAATATTAAATTGCTGTCACAATTTGGTACTTGAATTCCATTTTTAGGATGATTGAACAATGAAGTCGTTGATCTCATACATGAGTACATGTAATATGTGACCAAATGGGAAAAATCAAGTTAGCGGGAACTCTAATCTCTAACGCTAATATAAAAACGGAAATGCTAAAATAAGAATTAAGAATCAAAAGCTTTAGCGCACAAGAACACCCGCTTTTCTACAAAACAGGTATTGTACAATAATACACATTCCAAGGCGTAATAACACAAATACACAAAATGGTTTTTTCTTTTACAATTTCCATTTAGGATGAAGTCATCGATTTCCAATGGGAAAAAACAAGTTATCGGGAACTCTAATCTCTAATGTAAAAACGGAAATGCTGAAAGAGGTAACGATAAGCATTAAGATTCAATCATTATTTAATATTTCAAAAAGCTTTAACGCACGGAACACCCGCTTGTCTCCAAAGCAGGTATTGCACAAATAATACGCATTTCAAGGAATTTTCTTCCCGTAATAACACAAATACACAAAATGTTTTAAGGTCTCGATATGCCCAAAAGATGCATGCGTTCTAGAATATAATACTATTGGCTTGTGCAAACTCTGAACGATTTCATCTATCAAAGGATTCTTTTCAAATAAGCCACAAAAGATCGAAGAAGAGGATTGGATCGTGGCGAACTTTATTGTGTAAAGAAAAGTATTACATATTATGATACTTGAAGTTAGTGATTCGGACTAAATTATTTAGCCCAAGCCCAAATTATTTTATTTTTAAATTTAAATTTTATTAGTTTAACTTATCTTAATTTAACCTTTTAAGTCCTAAATTCCTAAACTATTTAGCCCAAATCACTAGACTTGAAGAGAAAATTTTCAATTTCCACCTAAAGATATTTTGCAAGACAATGACAAGCAAAGAATTCACGCCTGCATTAGCTGACTGATAATTGAAAATTTGTAATTTGAATATAATTGATAACTAGATGTTTTTGGTCAACTTCCAAATTATAATGAATTCAAGATACATGTTCACTCGTAGGAATCTTTTTATTTGATCCAAATACATCAAGACATTGTATTCTTTATTAAAGTGCTGAAGATCTGCTAAAACTACCCTGGTAGTTTGTTGACGACGTTGTAAAGATATGTTTATAGTTGCTATTTTAATATTTAAATAATACATACTTTGCTATCTATAGAGAACGTGACAGTAAGAAAATTCGTTTACAAGTTAGAACCTTGAAGCTTAAGTGTCTTAAGTGTTATTCTGCCACTTTTAATAGTTGCAATAACTGTAGCTGAATCAAGAGTTAAAGGTATTTTGGCATCGACCACAGCACTCCAATTAGGCCAATCCGTCTCGATTTCACTGAATATTCCAACATAGTATTTTTCTGGAAAGAAGAATTCAATTGACTCGGAGGGTTCTAAATCGTTCTGACTAGTGGCTGCAATCATACCGTCGATTGTAAGACCAATGCTAAGTGGTTTGCCACCTATATTAGTTACGGTATATTTAGTTTTCTGAAAAAGAATCAGTTATTAGAATATGTATCGATATCACATCAAGAAACTAGAAAGCAATATTTATAAGAATTACATCTTGTTTATCTTGTTCATATTTCAGAAAATTTTTCGTGTTTGAATCAATTTTTAGTTTTCTATGGCCTACCGGGCCACTTGGAACAACACTAGAGAATTCTCTCTTACTAGCAAAAGTAACTACTTCTCCACGAACTTCTTCTCCACTACCTTCTGCTTCTTCATTCGAGAGTTTTTTCACGTCCACATATAAAAAGGGAAGAAAATTTTCATCAATTGGAGTTTTGGGGAAGTCAACACCTATACCAAACGTTATTAAATCGATATCAGTTTTATTGATAAATGTGAAATTTTTTTGCGTCATTTTGTTTTTTGTTGACGAGGATTCACTCGCTCTATTTATTTATAAGTTGCATTTACTGATCTACATTGTGTATTTCACTATCTTGGCTTTTGTAAAGTACGTTAGATACAACACACTTCCAAGTCAATCCAATTTGCATTTTGCAAGATGTGATATCCATTTCTCCAAACTCAGTACGAGTCACGCTGTCAAAGTTATGATACATTTCATTGTTCAGTCAATGAACACTTTCAAACGTTAACGCATCAGATATTCACAAGCGAGTTATTATTATCGTTATCAACACATTGTTTAGTAACGAATCGAGGGTGCGTAAAAAATAGTCCAATTTTCTTTATATCGATATTCAAAGTGAATATTCGAGTTATCAAAAATCAGCCGACCTTTTTGTGCAACGTATCTTAAACCTGCCGTATCAGTAAAAATGTCATATATACATACGTATGTACATTGGAGTGAATGGGATTTTTCGAATTTATGATTTTGAAATTCTTATATTAAACCAAAAATTCAACGATACAAAGTTATCTAGATGTTTGACCTCTATTATTATATTGAATGTGAAAATTCAGTACCAGACAAATCGTTCCTCATATGTGTATATCCCAAATGGTAATTTTTCAAGTAGATAGTATCGTAAAATAAATTAAAAACGTAAGATGAATTACTTTTCAATATTTATGTAGGTTAAAGAACGATGATGATTTCAGCGACCCTTGGCTTCAGTCTTTGTTGCTAGAAGATGGAGCTACCAGCTTTAAATTCAGTGAAAAATATGGTATAGTCTATTCTGATTATGTAACCACAGTAGCCGACGACGCAGCTCTCAAAAGATTAGCAAAAAGAAAAGTTAACGATACAAAGATTGGAAAAGCCTGGCAACTAAAAGATGACGTAAGTTCTTTAGGGATTTCCAATTAATTTGTTTACTCTTTATTACTAAAGCTCATTATTTCAAACTTATTTAAGAATGGTGCACCGACTCTAATAGAGGACGACATTAATATTTCCAGAAACCAAATTACGGTGAAAAATGCAACCAAACAGCAAATTATCACTGGTTTGACGATTGGTAATGTTATCGCCAACGTGAAAACCTTGAAAGCCACTGGAACAGATCAAGATTCTACATTGACAGCTAATATCCCCGAGGATATTTCGTACAAAATCGCTGTTTTTGCCGATTATCAACCGGGTAAGCCTACCAAGGAGCCTGCAGCAGAAGGTGAAATACGATATGAAGGTGACTTCAATGTCGCGAAAGTTAGAGTATTATTATCATGGGGAGGCAGTTTAAAACTTGATATTAAATATTCATATCGTGCACGTAGTTTATTTTAAAGAATGACTTTTTAGAAGATTGTTCGCATCTCATTTTTAATAGCTATTGTATGATGTGTGTTGCATGGTATACAATAAAAGATACATGTACGTATACGTACACTCGGTGGACAAAAGTTTACAATCAGGAAATGATCGACATAAATTTAGGGTGGGTATTTTTCTATTGTACTA
>CAJVPL010000399.1:0-27808 GCA_910591945.1 Ambispora gerdemannii
TATCATTAATAATAATTATTCAGAGAGTTACATAGCATTTACGATCAAATTTAATAAACGTAAAAATAAAAACACTTAAGTTATTACTATGTAAACTTTTAATTCTTACTAAATACCATAAATTGTGCTTATAAGTAAAATATTAAAGTTGTAGCTTATATTTAGAGCTACAAATTGGTATATGATACTATATACCGATCTTTAATCAAACTCAAACCAGACTCAAACTCGTATAATAGTTCAGTTCGAGTTCAGTTTGAACTTTGAACCTTTCTTGAACTCAAGCCAAAGTCCGATTCGAGTTCAGTTCGAATTTCGAACTGAACTTGAACCTGGGCAAAAGTTCAGTTCAGTTCAGTTTAGTTCATAGGAACACTACTGATACAAGATCTAAATTTATAGTGTTATGATTACTTTAAATAAAGGATTTCTTCACTTTTAATAAAAGATTTATGAGTAGGAAAAGAAAAATAGATTAATAAATTGGTTAATATTGTTATCATTCTTATATTGTTACTGTTAGTAGCCTTTATGAATGAAGGTCTTTATTAGAACAGTAGGCAGTGATTGCATCGTGTGAAAAAGCGTGAAGGAATAAGCAAAATATAAAATAATCTTCTAATACTGTTACTATTTTAGTTGATTTTATAATCCTTCGAATATAGATCATGTGTTTTTCACGTGTCTTAATTAAGTGGGAGAGTTAATAAAGGTTTTTACGTATTTTAAATACTTTAAGGTTGGGAGAGACTAATTTACTAAAAATTTTATAATTAATTATCTAAAGGTAAGTAACGAAGTATTCATTTAGTTGAGCAGCTAGAATGAGCTCAGAAATCTTCTTTTTAATTTGAATAGTTTATTATTAAGTAATCTTCTTTTAATTAATTAACTTCAAAATAATATCTTTTCTTTTATTAAGTTTCTAATTAATAATAATTAACTTCGCAGGGTGATGACAAGAGGTTAATTATATCAAATAGAAGACATCGCTTATTACAGACGAGAGGTCTTTAAAATAAAAGAATACAAGTAAGAAAATAAAAAGGAAATTAATGCTTGATTGAAAATCTTCAACTCAAGACTTATAATACGACTCACTTCTAAGAAGATTTTGTCAAAAGGAAATTATAATCAAAAGATTATTTACTTGTAAGAAGACTAAGATATTATAAGATAATTAAGATATATGTTATATTTATATAAATTATTCATTACTTGATCTACATTATTTCATTCCATTAATCTGGTAATATAATTATCAATCCAAGTATTGATCTAAGTATTAATCTCAGTATTAAGTATTAATTTGAGTATCAAAATCAAATAAGAACAGGTAATTAAAATGTGTTACATTAAAAGAGTATTGATACGAGTATTAAATTAAGTATTAATTCTGGTATTTGTAATGTATTACATTAAAGTATTGATATGAGTATTAAATAATTAGAAACTTAATGTTTTTAAAAATAATAAATCAATAAAATTAAAGAAATAGAAGATAAATCATGTGATAAATATAACCAATAAGATGATAAAATGAAATAATTAATAAAAATTATGATATGTAAAGTCATATCATA
Organism: Ambispora gerdemannii; assembly: GCA_910591945.1. Lineage (NCBI taxonomy): Eukaryota > Fungi > Glomeromycota > Glomeromycetes > Archaeosporales > Ambisporaceae > Ambispora > Ambispora gerdemannii. Next base: position 1,584 of record CAJVPL010000399.1, read on the forward strand.
ACAATACAAAAAAAATTAGTTGCAATTTTAGTAATAATATAAGAAAAAACAAGAATTTGAGTAAAAAGAAGTGTTATAAAAAAAGAAAATAATAGTATGAATATGATTATAGATAATTATAACAAAGAAATTAAAAGATAAAAAAAAGAATTATAACAAGAGTGAAAAATAAAATAAAATAAATATAAAAATGATTGGTTAAAAATAATAAAATAAAAGATAAAAATATAAACTTTATAGATTAAGTATTATAATTTAAATATCAAAAAAAAATAATAATATATATTAAATATAATCATGTAATAGAATATAATGTAAAAATAAAGAGACAAATTAATTTGATTATTATTGAGTTATATGATATTACATTAATTTTTTTTATAATATATCTTAATTTTTGTTAATCAAAAATTAATTAATTACAAAATTTTTGATGAGAATGATAATAATACTAATAATACTTGTATTAATACTAATAATATTTGTGTAAATATCAAGTAATACTAATAATACTTATAATCAAATAATTTATAAGATTAATATTATTAATAAAATTAATTTATAAAATTAATAATATAACAAATTAATTTACAAATTAATAATATAAGTATTATTATAAATATAATATATATTTTAGATAAAATTAAATAAATTTCTTAAATTTTAGATTCCTCTATATTAAAATTAGTTAATAAATTTCTTGTATTAATAAATAATTTGTATATATATTTGTATTAATTTTTGATTTGAAAAATAAATCACTTATTATAAATTATTATTTTTGACTTAAAAAACAGTTACTTAAAAAACTTATTAGTTTATATTATAATCTTTGAAAATTTAAAGTAAATACATAAAATTTAGTAAAGTTATTACAATATAAATATATATTACCTATCTTTAATAATAGTTTTTAGTTTTTTTTATTTTTAAATTAATAGAAAAATGTGAATAATATATAAATAACTTAAATTTCACAAAAATGATAATATTATTTTAAATATATTATTTCTTAAATTATTTTATTGTAATAAAAATACTTATATTAATAATAATTAAAACAAAAATAATCTTTTAAACAATTTATTCATATAAAAATCTATAAAAATAATTAGTTATAGAATTTTAATCTTTAAATAAAAAAATTATAAATTATAAATACATACAAACTCATTCACTTGATTCGATTATATATATTATTTATATATTTCTTCTGTAATAAAGTTTAAAATTATATAAAATAGTAACACTATATAAACTTTTAATTTTTACTAAATATCATAAATTATACTTATAAATAAAATTGTAACTTATATTTAGAGTTACAAATCAGTATATAATATTATATATTGATCTTAAATCAAACTTGAATCAAACTCAAACTTGTATAATAATTTAATTTGAGTTCAGTTTAAACTTTAAATCTTTTTTGAACTCAAGTCAAAGTCTGATTCAAGTTTGATTCAAATTTTAAACCAGATTCAAATTTAGATAAAAATTCAGTTTAGCTCAATTCATAAAAACACTATTTGATATATTACAATAAAATAATTTAAATAATACAAAAATTATAAAATATTTAAATTTAAATTTTTTTAATTTTAAAAATTAATATTCAAATTATAATATTTAGATAATAATATTTTATAATTATTAATTAGAATTAAGTAATTTTTATATTATTCAAACTATTTTATTAAAATAAATTAAATTAGATATTCATAAATTTATTATAATATTTATAAAATTAAAATAATAATTTCTTAATTGACTTTTATAATTTTAAAATAACAAGTATTTTAAAATAAAAATTTTATTTTTTTGTAAATAAAAGACTTTGTTTACTAAATAAATTTTGTAAATATTTAAATTATTTTTACAAATTTTTATTATTAATTATTGTTAATTTTATTATATTACTTATATAGTAACTTACAAAAGTAATGCAACACTTTCAAAATTTATTAATAAAATATAATAAAATACAGATTTTTCTTTTATATGAAAGTTTTCAATTTTACTAATTAATATTATTTTATTTTTATACAAAAAATTTATATTTTAATATAATATATAATAATTAGAAAAACTTTTCAAATTAAATATAAAAAATCTGAAAAAAATATATTGTATTAAAATATAAATTTTTATTTATATTTTTTTGTATAAAATAAAAAATATTGGTTAACAAAATTAAAAACTTTCATATGAAAAGAAAAATCTGTACTTTATTAATAAATTTTGAAAGTGATACATTACTTTTGTAAGCTATTGTACTTATTTATATATAAAATATTATATTTATCAGAATTATAGAAAATTTTTTTAAGTTCAATAATAATTTAATACCAAACATAAATGTGAATGTGAATGTGAATGTTTTTTATATAACTATGAGAAGTATAAAGAAATCTGATTGTATATAAATATTCTGAATTTCTTTAATTAGATTAGATAAAATAATTATCATTGTTTTTCTTTAATGCTTTCTTTTTTGATCTTGAGAATAGATTTTTGTTCCAATTTGAGTAATAAATTTGTTTTGATATTAACGTTAATATCTTATCTAATGTTTATTATTGCATACAAGTATTTTTGAAAAGCTATCAATATATTAAAAAACCATCATAGTCACACAAAGAATGATATTAATGTGTTGCGTGATTTTCTTGCTAATATTGAGAAACTTCAAATTATGAAAAAATTTTCTCTTCCAAGCAAACACGAAAACTCAAAGAAACGACGGCTGCCAGCCAGCCTAGAACTCGATAAACTAGAAACAGAACGAGCAAAACGGCGATACGTTTCAGAGTTTCTTTCCTCAGAATTGGGGGCGCTTTCGTTGCATGAAAGCGAACAGGATTCTTGTACACAAAGCAGTTCTGGTCGGTGGTTTTTTTTGATGTTCTTAATCTTTTCTCTCTCGGTTGGTTAATATGAATCGAATGCAAACGGAGAAAAGAAAGCAAAAATGCACGGATAGTTTTGATAATATATTGATTTTTCATTTTTATTTGACATGATTATTAGTAGCGGTTTCTTTTGCTTCTTCTTCTGCTGCTTCTATTATCACTACTGATGACATGACAATTGAAACGCTGGACGGATTTGCTGACTTATTAGATAATGACAGATCAAGATACACAGAGAAAACATCTTCGACACGATCAAAACATGTAGTAATAGTCACAGATCTTGACGCAGATGCTTCCGATTCGGAAAACAGTGAGATTGGTGATCACAATAACAACCAAAAAAACAATCACATTAAAAACGAGACTACCATACAAATACCTCGTGATCTACGAAAGTCTTTGCAGAAAATACCTCAGGAAATCTTGGTCTCGCGAAAGTATGTAGCTTTTTATTATTATTTTTTGTTCTGTAAGTAGCTGGTTAATGATGTTGATGATGTTAAAAATTGTAGGAAAGAGGAAAATCCTGTGCAGGCTTTAGTATTGTATAGGCCACCTATTTGGCCGCTAGATAGCCTAGTGGGGGTGAGTTGTCTTCTTTTATGTTTTTTGCGAATTTTTTGTTATTCATTAAATTTTTTTTATTTTTACTGTCACGCAGAAGAATAAAAAACGAACCGGCAACAAAACCTCTGAAATTGACAATACAGACAAAATGAACAATAATTATACTACAAGTTCAATATCTGAAATACACAAATCACGAATAATAATAGAAAAGAATAATGTTAGCAATAAAGCTCAAGAATCACCAGTAGTAGCATTGTCATCACACATCGTAAATAATTCAATGATAGAAGAAGACTTGATTCCTTCAGAGGTTGAAATGGATGTCGACGAAGTTCTTCCTGCTCTAGAAGGAGAAGGAAATGTTTCTCTTGAATCTGTTGTTGCTGCTATCCCTAATATCGATCCATTTGTCAAATTAACTACAACACCAACAGCAAGACGACGAAGAAACTCATTTGATGGCTACGAAGGAGATAATGATGATGATGACAGTGGTGAAGAGATGGAGATTGTTTGATTGGATTGTAGTGTTCTCTTAAATAAATAAATCAATTAACGATTTCCTCAGCTTATTTTAACATGGGCGCTGTTCAAGGGGGAAATCTGATATGATGTACATGTATATAACAATAAATTGCATTTTTAATTAAGAAGTGAATACAAAATTTAATCCACATTTGGATTGAAATTTTGTATTTACTTCTTAATTAAGAAGTCATTGGGTTACTGCGCCATATCATGATCATATGGCGCAGCTAATTTTTGGTATAATGATAATTCTAAATAAACTTGACTTTTATGATATGCGCATATTTGTTTATATCGATATAATAACTTTATAACTTTCTTCTTGTGTTGCGAATTTTACGACCGGCAACATTATCGTCTTTTTATAAACTGTTATGTGTATGCGCTTTATTTAGTATATATATCGATATATGCTCTAGTCTTTGGAGATCTTGATTCATATATGTATACCTAATTAGGAAAGACAAAAGATAATTGTGACATCTTTTTGCATGATAACGATAAAGTATAAGTAACGATAATGATGCAATATCTTTCCTCGATCCAATTTAGTAATTTTCGGTGTAAATTCGTAATTATCGTGTTGCGCGTTAACTTTAAATTTAATTAACGGGATTTCTTGTTGAGGTTAATAATAAAAGAAGATAAATAATAATAATGTCTCAAACAGCGTTAGACCAGAATGAACAAGAATCTTCACAGCATGGCGACACAAACGATAACAACCAAGTCGCACTCTCCAACAAAACTCAAGCTCTTCTAGAATCTCCCAGAATGGAACAACCGTCACCCGAAGGTTCAATTCACGAATCAACCAACGACATTAACAAAGAAGAACATACACACCTGCAAACAATTAGAACTCTATTGAGCTATATTGTAGACAGCGGAGGTGGTGAAACATCCCGTGAAACATCCCCTAAAACATCCCCTAAAACATCCTCTAAAGAGGGAACCCGAATACGATTTAACAGGGCAACATCAAAAGGAGGTATTTCCGAACCATTGACTAAAGAACAACTAGCGGCGCCATATGTAGAAGAGGAAAGACCAGAGAAGCCTGAAATTTTTCGATATCAATCGGATGATATTATCGGGAGCTCAAACACATGGATTGTGGATGGTGAAGGGTCTCATGTTAATAGTGGCAATGATAATAGTGGTGGTCAAAAGGCTAAACACCATTTAAGTGCAATTTTTAAAAAGGCTGCTGCTTTGGCGGCTGTTAATAAAGTTCTTGTTGCCGCGGACGGTAGACAGCACTTGAAAAATGATAATGCGTATATGGCTCTTACTCCTACTTTCCCGAGTCCACTTGCTGTTCCTTTCTTTTGGTTGAAGCGAGATTCTAGAGGGCGTAGGGCAGTTAGTATCTTTTTATGTAGATTATTTTGAATATATGCTGTTTAAAGGTTGATTTAATGAAATAAATCCTATTGTTAGCCACCAATTCTTTTGAACATGTTAAAGGTAACTTATAATTCAACATTCTTTCTATATACGTGACAGATTTAACTCTTCACATAATTACTACACATCAAATAGCTCGCCATCACCGACTCCGAATACGACGAAACATACTTTAACTTCCAAAATATATTTCGCATAGAACTAGAATACGGTGATGTCAAATGGGTAATAAAGAGAACCGGCATCAACTTTTCCGAACTCGCTCTAAAACTAATAAAATCGCGTAATGAGTTACCCGATCTCCCAACATTTCCTGCTAACCTCGCGCACTGGTTTCTGGCGAAGATCTGGCCGGGGACGTTGGAAAATCGGCATAGACGCCAACGTGATGCGGCACTCGAGCGACGCAAACATTTGGAGAAATATTTGTTGGAGTTGTTGAAGGTGTTGAATTTTTATGTGTGTTATGATCTGTATGAGTTTTTGGAGTTGAGCGTTATTTCGATTACAAGGGATATGGGGTGGAAGGGGAAAGAAGGCTATATGAGGAACAAAGTGCAGAGGTTTAGGACACCGCTTTGTTCGTTTAGTAATACGAGTGAACGATGGGAGAGGGAGTGGGTTATTGTTCGCGATTCGTATCCTTTTTCATTCGTATTTTGTTCTCGTATATATAAAACAATCCTTTGAAAAGCATTTATTATACCGTTCCTTAGTAAATGCAATCTAACAATAAAACTGTATTCAGGTACATTGCATTCTGTAGTAGCATAGATTCACCAACGCCCTCCGACGTCTTCCTCCTCGACTCCACATTCAAATACGAAAAAAACACAAGCGGCATGTTCATGTTCAAACTCCACGATCACGTCACACTAAAAAACTACGCGCGCCAAATTGAAATAAAAGCCGATTCGCGCACCCTCGCCGAGTTCACTGAAAGCATTGAACGCGTAAAAGTCTCGTCTCCATGGTTGAAACAACACCAGTACGAGTCGTATGCTCCTATACGGGAAAACGTCAAAGTCAAGTGGTATGTCGACGGAAAAGATTATTTTCACGCAGTTTCGGAGGCAATCTTGGCTGCTAAATCAGAGATTTATATTGAGGATTGGTGGCTTAGTCCTGAATTGGTTGGTAGGCGTGATTGATTGATTTTGTGGATATGCTTTCTTTGCTAGGAGAAAAGTGAATATTCTCACATTTTTCTGAGCTCTTTTTTATTTAATGTAGTATTTACGTCGTCCAACGGCACAGAACGAAGAATTTCGCCTAGACAAGCTACTAAAAAAAAAAGCAGAAGAAGGCATAATGATTTATATTGTAGTATATAAAGAAGTTTCACTAGCATTCTATATGGATTCGCATCACACAAAATTTACTTTGAGAAATATGCATCCGAATATTAAAGGTTGGTTGGTTGATTTTCTGGATAATTCTACTTTATTAACATATGCTCTTTATAATTAATAAACAAACATCATGTTAATAGTCCAAAGACATCCGGATCATGGACCTGAAGGGATAATGTTTTGGGCGGTAGGTTTTGCGTTTGATTTACTTTCTTCGATGTTTACTATAATCATCTTATTTCGAATTAAGATTACTAAAATGAATATTTTTTTATACTTTCAGCACCATGAGGTATGTATTAGAGATATCAACAAAATTATAAATACCCAAACTGACACACATATAAACGCGATCGATTCAGAAAATATTAGTAGTCGATTGCCGAATAGCATTTTTGGGCGGCTTAGATTTATGTTTTGGACGATACGATACACACACTCACGAATTGGCCGACAATCATCCAGATAAAATCCTTCCTGATATATGGCCTGGTCAGGATTACTCGAATCCTCGAATCAAAGATTTTGACAAAGGTACGTTTCCAGTCTCTACTATTAATTATATTCATAGCCCAGAGCCAAAGTCTGAGTTTATCCTAAATTAACCAATAAATATTTTTTTATTCAAGTTGCCGAATGGGCACGAGTCTTGGTGGATAAATCTAAAGTTCCGCGTATGCCGTGGCATGATGTTTCTATAGGATTGGTAAACTATTTTTGACAAGATTTATCAGAATACGTTTATTTACGCATAGCATATATTATATTATTTTATTATTTAATTCTATTTTTTTGTTATCATTATTACTAGGTTGGAACACCAGCACGAGATGTTGCGCGACACTTTGTCCAACGATGGAACTTTATCAAAGATGAAAAAGCGATTGGACGTGAAACATTACCGTTTCTTACGCCTAAAGGAGAGTATGTTAGTACACGTGACGAGAGTAGGTTTAAAGGTACTTGTAATGTACAGCTTTTACGAAGCAGCGCTGAATGGAGCAGTGGAGTTAAGCAGGAGGTGAGTTCTTTTTTGATTATTTTTTTTTGTTATTCTGGTGTTAGCTATGATTTAATGTGAGATGGCTTATTTAAATTTTGTAGTTATCCATTTACAATGCTTATATAGACCTGATAAGAAAGTCGAAGCATTTTATATATATTGAGAATCAGTTCTTTGGTAAGGTTAACAATAAAGATCCAACAATAGCATTTTTTGTTTATATGAGCAGGTTATTAAGAAAGGGATTTATTATTGATGCTTGATGTATTTAGTCACTTCGACTGGCGAGTCTGATAAGCCTAATCCTATACAAAATATTATCGGACAGGTAAAACTTATATTTTCATTTTGACAATATTACGCAATTAGAAGTAGTAAATAATAATCACAATATTAATGAATTAAATTATTCCCTCAAAAAAGGAACTCGTAAATCGCATAATAAAAGCCCATGCAAAAGGTGAAAAATTCAGAGTAATCGTCATTATGCCTTTGTTACCTGCTTTTGAAGCAGATTTAGCTTCTAAGGATGCTGGTACTATACGGTAAAGTGCTAAATATATATTATTTATTTGTTCATTTGCTCGCACTTTCGTTTATCTAATACTATTTATTGTGAATGCGCGTTTCTTTGTGATTATTGTAAATGCATACACAACAAAAAAAAATAGAATGGTAATGCACTGGCAATATGTATCAATTTGTCGTGGCGGACACTCTGTTTTAGATAAACTTAAAGCACTAAGCATAAATCCTGAAGACTATATTTCATTCTTCGCGTTAAGAAGCTACGATAGAATCAAGTGTAATCCTATCGAAGATGACAAGAATAGTCAAAATAACAGCGATAATAAGAGTCAAACAACTGGTGATCACAATCCTCAAAAAGAAGAATCGCTAAAGCAAAAAGGCAAAGAGGTTGAAGAAACCGAAGATTCATCAAATTCATTATTCGGAAACCAAAATATTTACGCTCTAGATTCCATCGCTGCGAGAGCTCTAGGATTGGCGTCCATAGAGACCACGTCGACTCACGAACAACAACAACAACGGAATTCAAATTCAGTTCAGAAAGAAGATTCATTCTCGGACGAACAAGCATATGGACACGAAAAATTTGAAGGCGTTGAACCGCCGCTGGCTTCGGGATATCGCGATACGAATCATGGTTATGTGACTGAGGAATTGTACGTTCATACTAAATTGTTGATTGTTGATGATCGTTATGTTGTTTGTGGGTCTGGTATGTCAACTTGATTTATTATTAAATTTTTTGATTGATTTGGCTTTCATGGACTAACCAAAGTATTATTTAGCAAATTTGAATGATAGATCACAACTTGGTAATCGTGATTCAGAAATTGCAGTCTTGGTTGAAGATAAATTAACAGTCACAACTCGAATGAATGGAGAAATTGTAAGTTTCTTATCATATTATACAATATTATCAGGGGTTTTTTTACATTGCTAAAAATATTCTTTTCTTCCGTAATTAACATATTAAAGTATCAAGCATCAAAATTCGCCTACACCCTACGCTCTTTCTTATTTAAAGAACACCTTGGTCTAATCCCACCACAAGCCCACCACTCTGTCACAAAAAGCTCATTACCACCCATCAATCCCGAAGATCTGTACAATTTTCATGTAAGAGGCCACTCAAAAGGTCACTCAGTGACCGATATAATCGGCAAGCATTCATCTACAGGTGGCACGCCTTCAAAACATCCCACAAAAGAAGATTTGATAGTGATGGATCCGTTGTCTGATGAATTCTATGATTGCTGGGTGAAAACTGCTCGTACTAATACAGAAGCTTTTCGTGCAGTTTTTCGATGTGTTCCTGATGATAATGGTATTTTTTTCTTTTTGTTGGTTATGTTATTTTTTTTGACTTAGATTATGTCTGATAAATTATATTGAATAGTAACTGATTGGACGGAATACAAAAATTTTGTTCCTGACGCAACCAAAGTTCCTGCGGGACACGTTGCCAACACACTACAATCTCCCGAAGAGATACAACAGAAACTGGATAAAGTTCGTGGACATTTGGTTGAGTTCCCGTTACATTTCTTGGAAAAAGAGAATTTGATGGGAAGTGTGATTTCTTATGCGGTTACGCCTGCTGAAATTTTTATATGATTTTATTTTTTCGATGGTGGTGTTTATTTTTTACTATGACTTTTGGATTAATTGACATTGTAATTTTATTTTACATTATTTAATAATTGGGTTGTGAGATATTGCATAATATCCTTGAGGGAGGGATGGGCTTTATAGTAAACCTATATTACGTAATATAGGTCACGGCCTTACTGTATTAGTGATTTGGAATAATAATTTTCATTTTGCATTTATTTATTAATTGACATTTGAAATATAATCTTTAACAAGTAATCATTATCGCTGTTTCATCTGCAAATTTTATTATAAATCATACTCATTCTATCACATGTATTTTTGGCAAATTCATTTTTAGAAATTAACATGTGCACATAGTGCACCTCAAATATGGAATAACGTGCGCAATGAATTTGTACATTATAAGAGAAGTGGTCTGAAATTCTTATAGTTCTTTCTGTAATAAAAGATAGTTGACTACCAAAAACTTATTGACAGAAGTGAGAAATTTAATTATGTCACTTTAAATTTCATAGATAGGTGGTACAGTCTTTTGCCCATTATTTTTTTAATTTGGCAAATATCTAAACGATTTATTTAGCATAATTAAGATCATATATCTACACGTATAACGGACTCATCTGTTTCATCAATTATCAAGATTTAATCAAGAAATCCGTTATATATATATATATCAAAAGGGATTCATTATAGTCCGTTCTGAGCTAGGGTTGTTAATCAGTCCGTTCGTCTAAAGACCGATGGTTTTTAGGAAAGACTGGACCGAACCGTGGTCCCCAGACTGAGTCAGAACACCAAAAAATCTATTTCCAGCCTCCCGAATCATTTCACATGCCTATTCATGTACTTCCGCATTATGTCGCATGTTCAATGTGTTACTTCACTAAATTCGGTCTTTTCTGATGGACTGGGCCGTTCCGGTCCTAGGACGGATTGAGGGTCCATCGGTCCAGACCGAAACGATTAATCAGGCATCAACTTCAATATTTGTCTGATCTGTTTTGTCTTGACCATATTGCTGATTCTATCATTGACAGTTTTCCATTGCAACATATATTGTCGCCGACGTAGAGAAATAAATAATATTTATAGTTGAATAATTACGCCAACAAATGCAACGTTATGCAGAAAAAACCTTAAAATATGAACATCAATTTACTTTTTATAGCAAATCAACGCAACACATGCACGCACATCAAAAAAATGCGCGCTTCATGTACGAGTCACCATCTTTTTATCACTATCACCACCTTTTTCTGTCACTCGAAATCATGCCAGCATTTTTTTATTGATTTTTTTTGGTGAAAGTTAAACACGTAAAACATCCAAGAAACGCACAAGAAAATACATGTGCGCGTTCGTTTGAAATGTGTATAGTGAAAGTTGGGAGAGTAAAATAAAAATTATAATACATAATGTAACAGGAAATTTAACAACTTTTTTCTTGATGAAGCCCGGGAAAAGAAATATAAAAAAAGGGAGATGTTATTTATAGTGCAGTATAATAATAATAATAGGAAAATGGAGATCAAAAATATATATATAAGAAAGAGAAAAAAATGAGGATGAAAAGAACAAGAACAGAGAAAAAAATGAAAAGCTGTCTCAGGCGACTCGCGCCTCGAATGATGACTATGTAATTGATGACGACACGCGATTGTAGCATAGGTATAAGTGAAAAGTACCTCGCAGATTTACGAGAAAAATAATGAAAAAAATGATAAATATTTATATTTATATGAGAAAAACATGATAAATATCAGAATTGTTTTGTTGTGTAGTAAAGAAAAAAGTGAAAATTATTTAAAGAGAAGAATGATGGTTGTTGAAAGTTTGAGCGCATGAATTCCAAACATAGGATTGAATGATCTTATTTTGTGGTGGAAATCAGACGATATTGAAATATTAAAGACTCATATTCAAAAAATATTAGAGTAATCGGTGTTTTTTACGATTTTCCCGAAATTATATTCTTTGATTTTGTGTGTTTGTTTTGTTTGTGCTTTTTGAAAAAAATCTGCGAAGAAAAAGAAATTGAAAACCCCGGTTTTTTTAGATTGAAATTCAAGAAAAGTGAATTAAAAAAAGAAGAAAAAGAAAAAATTGCATAGATGAAGAAACTTGGCAACCAGATTACTCGCTTATTATATCTAAACAGACAAAAAAGAAAGATCCACCATTATTTTCTTTTTTGGTTGTTTAAAAAAGTAATTCTTATAAAAAAAAGCACGTCTTATCTAATAAATAGACACAGCTTGCTTCTCGTTTTTTACTTGTTGTAAAGTGAAATTAATATGCCCAAACTTTCTTGTGGATATCGATAGTTATTGCGAGTATTGATTGGTGAGATCAAACTCGCCAATTTCCATTATTCGCAATATAACTTGAACATTTACAGCATCGTTTTGCATCCGGTATATCGCCACCATTCTTTTGTTTTTTAAACATTGCGTTAAATTCCGATTTCAACGGAATATATCTGCAATCTAAATTCGGGCAAACACACTTTGTCTTCTTATACCTCAATCCACAACTATTACATAAGAAAAGATCAGGTCGCCAACCAGGTCTCCAACAGGGAGTACTCTTAGTTCTACAACTAGCGCAAACTTTTGTTCTATGATTTGCATCTTTACGTTCCCTTGTAGTGGTGGTGGTGGTGATGATAGTAGTAGTGATAGTAGCAGAATTATTATTATTAACTGCTAAATAATTATTATTGGCTTTGGCGATATTTTTGCCGTTGTTATACGAGGTTGGAGTTTGTGGTGTAATTGTAATTCCAAGACCAGAACCAGTTCCAAGTTTAATTTGTTTAGGATTTCGCAAGAAATCATCTTCATCATCCCCATAGTTATCAGCATCGAGATCACTTAGGTCTGAAGTGGGCATAGATGACAAAGATGAAAGTGACATTGAGGTTCGTCGTTTGTCGGAAATATAATAAAATGAAGTATTTGTTGCATTATTTGCATTAAAATGTCCAGTAGACGATGATGAGGTATTTTTATATTGTGGGAAATTAGTATTAACGCGAGAATTATTATTAGTAGTAGTGACACCATTAGAGGAATGTGCACTACGACCAGATGGTCGAGAAAGGAATTTGTTGATGGGTGCTTGTTTGGTGGATAATTGAGGCGATGATGATGATGATATATGACGAGGAGCTTTTAATAAATTCTCTTGATGGATCTGATGAGGAACATTGTTTGAAAAGGATGGATTCGTAGAAATAGCAGCATCAAAAAGTAAATCCAATCCCGTATTAAAATTAAATTGATCTTCCTTCTTATTCTTTGCTCGAGTAACGGGTCTTGATCTCAATCTCGATCTTCTCGATATGCTAATCGAGCGTACGACATCAGGCAATAACACCGGTCGATGAATAATAGTTGCTGACGGAGTAGTAGAGATTGCCTTTGTTGGATAATAATCCAAGATTGATGACTGATTATCAATGTCATCATTATCATTGGTATTATTGAATGGATCTTCGGTTACAGTAATTGCTGGAGTATTTTGTAAAGATGAAGAAGATGACGAAGCAGACGATTGGTTGTCGGAAAAAACAACCGGAAATCTAAATATCATTCCAGGATCGTTTTGATTTTCATCTTGATCAGGTGATCTATAAGGGGTTCCTTTTCGTTTTCTTTTTGATGTCAATGCTGATGACGTAGATAATGATAACACGGAGTTGTTCTTTGAGCAAGAAATGTTATCGAATGAGGAATAAGAGGATGATGAATCATTATCATACGGTGAAGAAGATAATGAATCCATGTTATGTTCCTTCATAATCATGGGAATAATTTTTGATAACACCGAATCATCAGATATCAAATAACGAGATCTACTTTTCCGTGATGATGACACATTATTCTGTCTATTATTCATGTTAATTGTAGAATTGGAATTGGAATTGATGATGATGTTAGCGTTGGTGTTTGTGATTATTGGACTTGCCGGTTCAGGTGAATATATTTCAGCAGCTCCATTTGTGGATGAGGGAGAAGCTGAATAGAAATGCTCATCATTCTTTTTCGAGAAAGGCGGAAAGAATGGACTTTTCGCGTCCAAATTATCGTCGAATACCGACGTGGGTGGAGTTGGTATTCCGAAATTGGACGCCAAAATACTCATTTCTCGGGAGCGCGTGATTTAAATTCGCGTTTTTGTAAGGGATTCTCTTTAATCGCCTAATCGGATAGCCCAAAAATGGATTTGTTATTAGTATCAAAATTTTGTATATATCAAGATCAGGTTGTCAATCTTATATATGTAATCTATATTGAATCGCGTCATTTTTTGACTGTCTGATTGTTTAATTAATTGGGTTAACTTGATCTAACTTTTTTAGAAATCAATCATGCTCGCCTGATCGGGTCAAACAACAAAATCAAAAAAGATCGAATGATCAATTTCGTGAGAATATAATATTATTTGATGACAGCTGTTGTTGATGATTGATGGAGAACAAGGAAATGCCTCCATTTTTTTTTAGGGAGTCTACACTCATTGGAAAGTATAAGAGCGAGAGAATGACTTGACTTACCTTCGAAAATTGGGAATCGAATTAATTTTATGATTATTATCAAGTGTGAAAATGAAATTGTTCAAGACTCGATATCGCTTTATTATGTAGTATTGTCTAGTAGTAAGTGTAGGTGATTGATTTTTTATTTCCGATTTTTTTTATATTGTTGGCAGGTTTGGTTATTTTAAAAACAATGAATGAAAATAAAATTTATTACGATTTTTATGTCGTCTTTTCTAATTCTAAAAAAATATAAGTTTTCTAAGTGATAGTATTATTATTGTAAATGATGATTATAATTAATGGAGGTAAAGCTAATAAATAGTAGAACAAAGTAGAGAGAATTGATTTAAGCCAAATGGGAGAGTGGTGAGCATAAGTATGTGGGTGCGTGTGTGTGTGTGTTGTGAGGCCATAAACAACACAAGACAAGAATTAAAATTATTTGATCGAGGTGAAAAACGGTCCGATATCTTTTGTATGTAATTAATTATGGTTAGTGTAATGTAAATAAAGTTGTGTCGATGATTTTACTATGAGATGGTATGTTTGGTTGACACGACAAGTGAATTTACGATTTTTCGAGTTGATTCATGTTTTTGCGACTTTTGGGTCGGTAACCTTTGATCTAAATTGTTTTTTGAAAGAGATAAAAAAAAGAGTTGCGAGAGAAGGGAAAAAATAAGAAATGGAACGTAAAATCTTCGATGATGTTTATGTATGCGTGTAAAAAATCACAATAAAGTTTAGTTCGAGTGGTAGAATAAATAGTTTCGAGTTTGGGTAACTAAAATATTTTCTCAACTGTTAATGTAGACTTGGCAATAGATGGTTAGCGTGTGTGATTAAAGATGATGGAATTGGTTTGTGATACCTTCACAAAGAGAGCACAGGGCACAAATATTGTTTTATTTACATCCAAACAATAACACAAATTAATTCAGCATACATACAATACCATATTAATTCCACTCCCACGTGACCTAAAACCCTCGCGTACCCGGATTTTTCAAGTTAATCGTCAAGATCTGATCTCGGCAACGTTATTGATCAGCATTATAATGGAAATCAATAAAATTTCCATTTCTCATTCTGCCTTTTCGGATTTAAAACATGTGCAAATTATTTCGTGGGAATTCGATTATGCATAAACAAACATCAAACATCTGTACCGAAATGATAATGAGACAACATATCAAAAAGTTCTTATTTCCTCATCTGCGAACGTTTACAAAAAATCCATCATTACTAACCACCGCAACATCACAACATCGATTATACGCGTCTTCAACAAACTCGATATCACATGATCCAACAGAATTCTCGGAAAAGAAGACGACGACGACTCAAGAACGTCCTAACGTCCCCGTACCTTTCCTAGTATTCAATCGTGACATGAAAACACGACAGCGTAGTCGTGCAGCCATTGATAAAGAAGCCAGTCGGCAAGTTGATTATTTAAAAGATGAGGTGGCACAACGAATAGTTGATCGAATTTTGGTGAGATGTTAAATTATTATTTTAATAAGTTGATTGATTGACGTGAAATGTTATTCTTGAATTTACTCTTAATCAAATCGAAGGATGTAAAACGAGATTTCTCTACGATTGTTGATTTGGGAAGTGGATGTGGACATATCGCGAAATTCTTGGACGAGAATGTTTGTAAACGATTGATTATGTGTGATATGTCAGGTTTGATCTTCTTTTCACCTATTTTTATATTTTTCTGTTACCAAATTTTTCACGCTTACATTGCTAGATTCATATTTTATAGATGTGGCTTTAAACAGACATGCAGATCAAGAATACGAAGGTATGTTTATATTCATTAACACGTGATTTGAAATTCTGCGTGTAACCAAAAATTCATGTTAATATGTTATAAAATAAAAGTCGAAATTGAACGAAAAGTAGTCGACGAAGAGTTGCTACCTTTCGAAGAGAATTCTTTAGAGGCTGTCGTTAGTAATCTTTCACTTCATTGGGTGAATGATTTGCCAGGTAATACGTATACACACACACATGAGTGATTTTGATTCAATCAATTAAAGACGAATATCATATATTATCATTATAGGCACGTTTATACAGATACGTCGTTCCTTAAAGCCTGATGGCGTATTTATTGCCGCGCTGTTTGGTGGGGAGACGTTATTTGAGTTAAGGCAAGAAATTATTATGAAGTAAATCCAATCACTTTTTAATCATTTAATATAAGATCCTTTCTATAACACAGAACGTCACTACAATTAGCAGAATCGGAACGTGAAGGGGGTATTTCACCGCGTGTATCACCAATGACAGGTATTACGATCAAGATAATGTTTAGATGATAGCGATGATATATTTACTAATTCAACTTTGAACAGATGTAAGGGACCTGGGCAGCTTATTGTCACGAGCAGACTTCACCCTGACAACTATCGATATCGACGAAATTGTCGTTAATTATCCGAGTGCGTTCGAGTTGATGCTGGACTTACGAGCCATGGGTGAAAGTAATGCTGTTATAAATAGGTATTTATTCATCATCGTTATCGTTTTCATTAATGTGATTGTATTTTTCTCTATTCGATTTTATATGTTCTCTAGACGCCCATTCTTAAAAAGAGATACATTGATAGCAAGTGCTGCAATATACAAGGGTAAGCCATATATTCTCTTTTGATTGATTTTTCTTCTTATTTTTCTGACGTACGCGTACTTAGAAATGTATGGAAATCCAGAAGGCACAATTCCGGCTACCTTTCAGGTATGTCACGATCCTAACTTCTTCATGATATTAAATTTATTATTTCTCTAATGGACATCAATCATTAATTACTACATAGATAATGTATGTGGTAAGTAAAAAATCAAATACTTCGTATTGATTGTATATTACTAGACATATATACTATTCGACTGACGAAAATATTCTCTTATTTATTCTGAAAAGATCGGATGGAAACCAGACGTCTCGCAACCGAAACCCAAAGCTCGTGGGTCTGCTGGCGTTTCTTTAAAAGAAGTATTAGAAAAAAAATAAAAGTAATCATCTCATCTAAATCACATACAAACTTGGATAAATAATTAAAACATGCAGAGTTTGGAAAAAAATATCACTCTTTCAAATAAATCATTGCACTATTCTTCCACGATGATTGAACGTCATAAAAGAAGGTCGTGTGTCAATTTTATCGATAGTTCTAAAAAATCAAACACGAATTTAAATTAACCAAACAAATCGAAACAATCATGATCGAGTAACGAGCAAAATAAATACTGTTTAGCCATTTCCGTTTTCATCAATATCTCCTTCAACGGATTCGCCACCAGTATAATTCCCAACGAGAAAACTGCCACTGAGACTAATGTCTCGATTGTTATCTTTTTGAGGATAATTAATTAACTAACGGTTCTTTATTATATATCCTTAATATTATAAATAAGTAAATCACTACTTACATCAATAGGCAAATCTCGTTCTACTTTCTCGACTGCCTTTAAATAAGAGAGATCTAGAGATTGCAAGACCAAGATGACAAAAAATTACTATTTGCCTTTTAAATTTAAATGATAAAAGCTTTGCTTTAGAGTAATACGTACGTTCATACGTAGAATAGGAGGCATGAATAAATATTAAGAAACCTAAGAAGCATAAAACGCGGCCTGTAGTTGGTGAATTCGACATTTTCAACACGTCTGGTTTCTATAAATTCTATTTTGGTAGATCATATAAAATTTTTTGAAACTACGGTATATAGTTTTTTCCAGATAATGTCAAATCAGCACGTATTCCAAGCATTCGAAAGTTACGATTTTGACCGTGATCCAAACTTTCAAGTAACAACAGCAAATATAAAATTCTTCGCGTTATTTATTATTCGGTTCTAACGGACTTGTTTTCTCGTTACATTTATGAAAAAATGTAAGGTAGGGTTATCGGCAATTCATAACTCAATCGTTTCCAAATCGGCAAAAGAAGCCAACCAGATGCTTGAGAAGGCTAAATGTTTTTATTATTCAAAGTATTCTTTTTTTAAATAATATTCTCGGAATTAATTTTATACTTGAAAATGAATCAAATTCAATTCAATCTTGAATTATCATTTCTTATTCTAATAAACAATGGCACGTTGCTTGTATGTCATCGTTTTCGATTTCTTGGTTTGGGTATATGTTTTAATAAGAGATTCTGCATTCCATCTAGATCGATGGACCCACGATTTCAATGATAATGCAACAAACAAAGAACGGTGGAAAAAATTGACTACGATTCGTACATTCTTTGGAAGAACTCGCAAAAGTCATCATCACTCACGTCTCCTAATAAAAATAATCTCGATGATGATAGTGGAAGAGGAGAAGGGAAAATAAAATCAGAATCGATACCTACAACAAAATCATCTTCATCAACAGAAACAAGAGTAAATGCTGATGATAGTATGTCCAATGATAAAAAAGACCAAGAGGAACTAGGTGCTGAAATTAATGCAGGTAATTTCTTGACTAGAGACGAGAATTATAACCATCTTTGCGTGTTCTTGAATAAAATATGTAATGTTCTAGGAGGATCTTTTCCGGGTGATACCGATAATAACACACCAAAATATCCTCATTCATTTCAAGAGATATGTGAAATGATTGCGAATGGTACTCCAATACCAGGTAATAAACTAAATGATAATATTGATCAATAATAACCAAACTTAACGTTTCATTCTTTCCTTATAATAATGATTAGTGAAACATATACCAAATGAAATAAACAAAGAATCGCCAAAAGAAGCTCAATTTAAACCACGACCAAAGCCTTGGGAAAGAGAAAAATAATGATGAATGAATGATAATTCAAATCCGACTTTCCAATAAAAGAAATATTTAATGTATTTTCGGTACAAGTATCTTTCCTATACGATTTGTAGATTATAATTTTTTTTCATTTAACGAAAATTATTTGAGATGATAAGGTTATTTTTTATTTTATTCAACAAATTAATTTGGATTAACTCTTGCATTATATTATAATTGGGAAATCGTTATACATGTCAAGGTAGTAATTAAATTATTTAGTTAATTTCGATCTTGGATAATTCCATAAAGTGTAGCAGTTGCAGTGGCAATAATGTATTAATTCGATTCTTATTATCACAAATGATATACCAATAGAAAGCATTGATCACTATATAAACAGTACCTTTTTTACTAAATTCACTTCCACACACCTCCAATAATTTGATCTCTTGCTTTCAAGTTATTTTTCCGTGGGAACGCGCACCAGTACAGGAATAGGTGCTGCTGACATACTTTGTTGCTGCTGCCTATGATGATGTTCACTCAATATTGATGTTTGTGATGATGATAAATATGAATGTGGTGGTGGTGGTGTATCTCGTACGCTTGAAGCGAAATAATCATGTTCTGATTTCTGTTGCTGCTTCTCTTTGGTTTTGGTTGTTTCTGAATAAATTGTGTCATATTTATGTATTAATCCAATGAAGTCACCACAAATAGTGTATATAGTTTATTAGTTACCGGTAATAGAAACAGCTCGAAACACTTCTTGCCAATTACGCAAAACATTAGCAACAGCTAGAAAAAAAGCGCGTTAAATAATATTTGTTGGATACTCGTGGATCAACGTATTAATATTCCAAGTATACCTTGACATCCTACATTCAACTCATCAAGCTTTTCTGCAAGCACATTAAAATAAATCAACATTTGTGCAGACGTCTCTTTTACTATCAACAAATGATCAAACTCAAGTTGTTTCTCGTTGAGTTTGTTTAATAGGTATGGTGGTACATTGAGCTGTTGAATACTATTGTTGTTAGCATTAAAGAAGGAAAGTTGTTGCTGTTGTGGTGGAACATTGTCATTATTGCTATTGTTAGCATTAAAGAAAGAAAGTTGTTGCTGTGGTGGTTGTAATGGTGGCAATTGTGCTGTGCTATGAGGAACTAGAAAAGGATTATTGTTGTCCTGGTAATTGAAATTTGCGGATGCCATCTAATTCGACGCGAGAAGAATGGTGATAGATATTCTATGTAAACGCGTCTCCAAATTTATTCCGTCATAATGTCGATCATTTAATTATATACACTGATGTAGTTACTAATTACGATAATCACATTAACGTTAACGACAAAAACCTAGATTCCCATTTCACAGAGCATCAAAAATATAATAATTATAAAGTATAATAAATTTGATATAACGAACTTTTTATTGTATTCATTTCATCACGATTTTATGATATATTTGGTTTAACGACATATTAGAATTTAACGATACAAATTATCAATCAAAAAATCACGTTTTCAATCATATTTGTACCAGAAGGGTTTGAAATTGAGTCTAAAATATTGTGGAAATTAATTCCTTAAAAATCCTAATAAGATTCAAACAAATCTTTGGCTAGGGATGTTCATGGCCCGTCCCGGTCAGAGGACTGGAAGTCTTTTTAAAGGACCATTTAAGACTGCAGTTTTATTAGTGGTATATATGAATAATTTGACGGGATTAGATATTATGAATGTTGAATTTGAATAAAGCATCTAACGGTGAAATCGTCACGTTCAAAAATCATGGTTTTGAACCTAAACTTCAGTTAATCGTTATCGATAACGATAATGTGTCAACACACAATATTCTTATTCCGCTCTCGAGCTGTTTGTTTTTTTTAAAAAAAATTAGTTATCATCATTCACTAAAAATTATGTATGAATTACAAGAAACTTTAGACCGAGCTTTTAGAAAGATAATATTATAAAATCGATCGAAATAATGATTACACGTGATTTGAGTTAAATCAAAAATTTCATCATGAACACAAATAGCAGTAAAATATCGTTATATTATAAAAATCGCTACACCGAAGAAAATTTTATTGGTGTTTTTGGTTTGTTATCGTTATAATTGGTCATCATTATAACGAGTTATCATTATTATATCGAGTATCATTTGACTGTATTAATCTAGTTGTTCGTGGTGTTCGGCAAACAAATTCCACGAATTTCATTGGTCGAAGTTTTTTTACTTCGTGATCAATTTGTTAATCAAACATATGAAACCAATCATGTCGCTTTTAACGAAGGTCCAATGCTTGATATTGTATACAGACTAAAGGCTGAGCTCATAACAATACTATTTAAAAATCAAAATTAATTGATTACAGAAACGAAACATCCAATTCTTGATTTGCTTTATCCTACTAATTTTAAGCACCACTCAAATTTTATTACCAACAAGAAATAAATTTCACTTAAAACATTTGGTAAGTTTCACTAAGTTTTGCCCATTTTAGTAACTAAAACATGTATACCATATTATTATACCATACTATTCGAAAAAGAAAAGACCTGTAATAAATCGTCAATTCTTCATGCAAGTTTTATAGTTATCGTTATGTGCAATTATGCTAGTTAATTAATAAGGTAATCCCATGACATCATACTGCAAAAAATAAAAAAAAACGGATTCTTGTGCGAGATTTTTTAAAACTCCATCTTTAAAGACACACTCAATTTAAAGTTTAATTTTTAACGCTTTGCTGGTCATCCTTGATTATCAATACATGCTGCAATTCTTCTAGGAATGCTTTCCATTAAATTAATATAAATTTGAGGTGTAATTAACATTCATCTTTTATGCAATTTCAACTTCTTGAAACACATTTTCCTAATTTTTTCCCTGATTCTTGGTCTGGGAATTGTGAAGGCCAATCATTTGAGGCTTTAATTTTTAATTAATCAGTTACATTATTGGTTGAAATACATATTGCTTTCTATAAAAACTTGACTTTGCTTATAATTATTTAAAATGTCATGACTAAAAATAACGCAATTCTATTGGCTGTATATGATATATAAAATGGGTGAGGGTTATGTTAAACAGAAAGATAGCCTATTGGCATTGATTTTTTATATAAGCTGAGCATTACCAGTTATATCGGTGTATGGATTCGAAGATAAGAATTAGTCGAATTGTTCGTTTTTTTGTAAGTGAAATAATATATAAAGGCGAAACAGTGTTAAAGTTATCAAATTGATAAATTCTCATGTTCGTAAAAAAAAGATGGAAAACTGAATTTATGTGGAACTAACAAAATGTAGATAAAAAAATTAGTTCAAATGAATTATGCGAAACTGAAATAAAATATCTAATGCAACATCTCTAAATGGGAATTATATGTTTATGAAAACGAAAAAGGAAATATCGAACAGAACAGAACAGAACAGAATAGGAACAGAATCATATAAATAATAAAACGATATTATTGTTGTTGTTATTGTTATTGTTATATTAACAAGTAGGCTTCCATGAGTATGCTTTGAACATTATTTTGAATTTGATTTGGATTTGGATTTGGATTTGATGATGTAGTCGCCTGGTGATTAAAAACGTCACGAGTTCCATCTATAATGATTTGTACCGTATTAGAGTATAACGACCGCTGTTGTTGTTGCTGATTTTGACGATTCATTTTTTTTTTAAATTTATTGATTAAGAAGTTAGGTTTTAATTTATTGTATAGCAAAATTCATACCAAGAAAAGCAGGCGGGTGGCGATTTTGCGTTTTAGCAAGACGGGACAGCTTACCTTTTTATAGGATTATTTCTTAATAACAAAATAAATTAATTTGAATCACAAGTTGCGAGAAATATATGCATGACCTTTTTACGAAATTACGAAATTACTATATTCGAAAGATATCTCTCAATATTCGCGATATGTGCATGACATTTTTCAAAAAATTTGCGATATTCGCGAGATATCTGCACGTCATTGCGCTCATGCATGCATTTCATGCAGGTGCTTACACATGTCATATTTAATTGGTTATTAATGTTAAAATATGTTGTGTATGTTTCTTATTTTTCGATAGTTTATTTACATAATTTTGCGAGATTTTGTCTATACCAATAATTATCTTACCTGTACTCTCTTATTATTTCAAAAGCTTCTATTTAAGTTAGATGTACACAGACTCGCTTTATAGTGTACCCCTTTTATAGTGGAGACTAATTAAACTCACGATATAGTGGATAATATCTCTAATAAAATCCACTCGATATCGTAGTTTTCAAAAATTTTTTACTAACGCTAACGCTAATAGATTTTTTTGATACACTATAAAGAGAGTTACTGTGTATATGCGTAGGTAATTGCTCCACGAAAAACAATAACCAATAGTAATACATCACTTGAAAGACAAAGTTTGCGATGCAATAACTTCTCGTACACAACGTTAAAGTTAAACAATATATAACCGTTGGAGGCATAAAATAATCCATCCATCCATTTGAGGGAAGTTTGGTGTACTGATTGCGATGTCGACTAATTGTGTTTTTTCCGCATTCACGCCTATGCTTGATGCTTTTTTTCTTCCTTTCTGCATCTACTTATCAGGACAATATTGAAAGATGATTCAAACGAGTAATACCAACTATATCACTGTTCGTAATTGCTCTCATTTCCGAGTTATCACCATTTGATTTACTTTAAAGTACCGTCCACACCATTATAACTTTGGTGAGGAACCCATTATTATAATAAAAGAAGAAATTAGGATTTTTGTTCGTAATAACCTATTAAACAATAAATCTAAAATGATGATAGTTTTTTTTTTTTATAATGCTGTCTTTCTGCTATTACTGTTTTTTTGTGTTGATAATGGAATTAATTTCCATACAAAATAACATCATCACTGCTCACTTAGGTTCTAAAACATAAACAAGAAAAAAATGACAACCAACAATTCAAATCATTTTGTAAAGCATTTGTGGTGGCTAATATTCTATCCTTTGTGACGTGAATATTTGCTACAAGTATTTAAAAGAAATCAGTTAATTATTGTACTATTATCGTTTTAGTTCAATAATCAGTTCCTTTTCGACAATGTAAATGCATCCGATTCAGCAGTTTATATGAAAAAAAAGTTTTCGCGATGTATTTAACGAATCACATTTTCAAGATGTACACTAATTACTTGCCAATATAAGCAAACTTTAGTTCATAGCAAAAGCAATACCTATCATATCTTCATTGTCATAAAGTATTCAATCCAAAAAATATACCACATTCAAGGATGTTACAAAACAGCAATAGTCAAACAAGAAAATGAATAGATCATTTTGGCCAGTGTTTATCATGCTGCTCACTACACGTTCTCTATCCAAGGTAGGTTTGGTTCGGTCCCGTCCAAAAAGACTGGTCTTCTGTCTCTTTTTGGACCAGACCATAAGACGGTTTTATGAATCGGTCCAAAGACCGGTCTACAATCGGGGCTCGATTTAATGACTATAATTTCAAGATATTGATAAAATGCAAAATCGAGAGACATCGCTAAATTGAATGCGATCTCAATGAAATCGTGAGTTGGCAACTCTTGTTCCCAAAATTATATCTTGGAATTCGATTACCGATTCGTCAATAAATTGAGCCCTGACTGCATACCGTAAATGACCGAACACAAGCATCAAATTCATATTTTGCAAGAACCATCATAGCTCGTTAAATTAACATTTTGGTGGTTTTTCCATTTGAATCGGATCGATATATACAATTTATTGGGCTCATAAAAATCGAAAACAATAATATGATCTAACTAAAATTGAATCTGCACGTTCGGTTGGCTGAACTTGTATATGCTCAAATCATTACTGGAGTTAGAGTTAGGATTTGGGTTAATGCTGGGAGATGGGTTAATGTTGGCCGAAAATGAGCACGTGAGGCACAATATATATAACGAGTAACATTGTTGGTTATATTTTGTATAGCAAATATACTTTGTACTTGGATAACCATACGAGAATATTTTCATTGAATTTGTCTTTATATGTAGAAATTTTAATGAAATTTTTTGACATACTAGTGACAAAAGCTGAATTGAGATTTGTTAAATAATTTGTGTTAATACATCTTGACTTTAAACAAAATCAGTGAGATTATATATATATAAATATAGTCAAACCCCTCTATAGTCACACCTGTTTATAGTCACACTTCTCTATAGCCACTCTATTTTGCTTTTTCATTTATATATAAACATAGTAAAAAAATCTCTCTATAGTCACATCCTCTTTATAGTCACCAAATTTTGCTTTTCTGAGGATGATAACTATAGAGAGATTTGATTGTATATATATATATATGTTTTTATATATATGTGTATATCAAAAAACTAATTTATCTACTGCTATTAAATTGTAATAATTTTGTTATGTAAAGATTTTTGTAGTATGAGAATAATAAATTATATATAATAATTTATTATACAAACAAATTTTAATTTAATTTTATAACTTAATATTTATTTTATTAATATTGAAAATGAATTATTAAGAAAAATACAAGAACAAAATAGTGTTTTAAATAAAAAAATGAAAATACATAAATAATTAAAATACATAAATTAATTAATGATAATTTATAATATATATTGTTACCATTTTTATTGATATTGTCACCATTGTGACATGTTATATATTATTTAGCTATTTGTTGACACGTTAATGCAAAAGACCAGGAAGGTGAGCATAGCGTCATTACCATGAGGAGCTCAACAATTATCTATAATAATGATATTTCTCTCACATGATGATAGTATTTGACAAAGAACAATGATTATTAGAAATCTAATTGGTTTTTATTAAGAAATTTTAATTGGTTCTTTATTATAAATTAGATTTATGTCGTAATACATGCTTAATGTAGATCATTTTATTAAGATTTAGCATGTGTTCTATTTCTATATTTTAATTGGTTCTTC
>CAJVPL010000400.1:0-27784 GCA_910591945.1 Ambispora gerdemannii
TTTGATTAATAGTGGCTTCACTTATTAATCATTATAAATCTTTTGATTTATTTTATTCTTTTCTTTATATTTTTATCCCTTTTTCAAATTACTTTTGTAATTTAAATCTTTGAACACACAATATCTGTAGATATTGGCACTGGCCTTAGAAACCTTTGCTAATATTTATAATTCAATCTCTTTACTTAAGTTTAATCATTTCTCTCCCAACATCATATACTTATAGTGATTCTCAGTGAAACCCACTATTCAGAATCGCTGTAACACTAAATCAAACTCAAATTGAATCAAATTTTTTTTGGAATTATAATAAATCATATTTATATATATTTAATTAAATTTATAATTAATTTATATCAAATTAAAAAAATATAATTAATTTAATAAAAGTAATTATAATAATTTAAATAAAATAATTTAATTATTTTATACTTAAATTTTATAGTTTCAAAATATAGTAACTAATAAAATTATGAAATTATATATGTAATTTTATTAATAAAACATAATAAAAATAAAAATTTTATTTTCTATAAAAATTTTAATTTTATTAAAATATTTTTTATTATTATCAAAACAAAATTATAAATTATATTTTAATATATATTTTTTCTGGATTTTTTAGATTTTTTTTGATAAAGTTGTGTTCATTACAAATTATTGCAAAAATTTTTATAATTAATTTTATAGTTTAATATATAGTGAAATTTTTTTAAATATATATTTTTTTAAACTTGTTATAAATATATATTTAAAAAATATATATACTTAAAGAATTTAGAATTATATTATTAAAATTTTAATTCATAAATACTCACATTATTAATTTGTATTAATAGTAAAATCTCATATTATTATTAATTTATATCAAGATTATTATAATTAATTAATTTTAAAAAATATTTTCAAGCTATTTACTAATTGAATTTTTATTGAATTCATATAATTTTTGTTATATATTATATATTTATAAAGAAAACTTAAATATAATAAAATTAGAAAATTTATTGCACATGTAAAATATAAAGTATGTATATTTAATATTATAATTTTAGCTTAGAACTAAAAAAATATATTTAAGAAAAATATGCACTTATAAAAATGCAATTAGAATAACTTTATCAAAAAAATAAAAAAATTTCAGAAAATATATATAAATAAATTTTTTTTAGTAAATTTGCTAAAATTCTTTTAGAAAAAAATAAAAATTTTAATATTAAATAAAAATTTATTTAATTAATCAATATATTTAAAAATTTAAATAAAAAAATAAAAAATTAAAATTTAGAAATAAAACAGATTATTATTTTTAAAATATTTAAAAAAACTCAAAAAATATTTGAAACTTTTTAAGAAAAAACAATTTTTTTAAAAATTTGAATAATTTGCCAATTTTTTTAAATTATTATTTTATTAAAATTATTATATATATTGTGCTTCAAATTACAATTTGCCCCAATTGACAATTGAAATATATTTCAAATCAAAATCTAAATCAAATATAGTCTATTCTTTAGCACTAACACTAACCCTAACTCTTACTCTAACTCTGGTCATATTTCTATTCTAATTTGAACTGATTGTGATTTGGAACAATTGCGATTTGTGATACAACATATATATAATTTATAATATTTAATAAGAATTATAAATATTTATTTAATAATAACTTAAATAATTTTATTTTTATATTTATTAAATTTTATTATAAATTTTATATAACTTTTTGAATATTTATTATTAATAATATTTATTATATATTAATTTGTAGCTTATATCTTTAGTTACAACTTTGTTTAAAAATATAATTTATAATTATTATTGAAAAATAAATATTTACTATAATATAAATAAAATAAATTAAAATTATAAATAATTATAAATAATTTTAAATCTATATAACTTTTTAAATATTTATTTTAAATATTAATTAGCTTGTATTAATTATAACTCTAGATATGAATTATAAATTTATTATCAAATATTTATTTGAATTCAAACTGAACTTTTGATTAAGTTCAAAGTTAAAATCAAAGTTGTACCAGATTTTTAATTGGATTTGAATTTTTAAATTGAACTTTTAATTAGATTTAAGTCTGGTTTAAGCTCAAATTGAACCAGACTTTTTTTGGAATTCTAGCCAATATTGAAATAATTGGCTTTAAGCAAACTAATTTAATTAATTTATTATTAATTAAATTAGTTTACTTAAAGCTAATTATTTTAATATTAATATTTCTAAGTATTAAACAAATATATAGAAAAATATATTTTATATATATTTATTTATTGCTTAAAGCAGATTAAAAAGATCAATATTAAAATATTAAGATATATTAATTTTATTACAATATACTTTCTTTTTTTAAAAATTAATATTTTGAATGTAATATACAAAATTATTATTTTTTCTCTTTATTATTAATTACATTATTGTATTTTTTGCTAGTCTTAGACAAAATTGAGTATACTTTTTATTCATAACAAACATATTATTAATATTAATATTATTTATAAAAAGATTTCCTAATTATAATCTTTATTAAAATATCTCTTTTTTCTTATATTTGGTTCTAATATTTTTGAAAAAATAGATATTAAACAATCTAAAATTCAACAGAAAGAATAATTTATTTTTTTATAAAAAAGATCAAATTTAATAAGTAAATTCTTTAAGTTGTTATAACTTTTTTTATTATTAAAAAATTACCATACTGACTATTAGTTCATGAGTGAAGTAGCAAAATATAACAGAAAATGTGTCTTAGTAATAATGTGATACAAGATCTCAGAGAGTAAATTTTTCATGAAGCACCGTTCTAATTTCATGTTTCAAAAGAAGAATTAATTTGTACAATATCTTGTTCATCAATAATTTGCAATTATTATATACTCTTGTATCCTATTTATCGATCATGCCTACTCATTTTTTCTTGCAGCAGTGCGACTTTCTGTTCTTGGACTTGTTATTGTTGTTGCCTGAGCTACCAGTGGGATCTCATTCATCTGCCTTAAAGCTGTCAAATGAAAACAGTGTTGAACGCACATTTCGGGACCCGAAATATTTGAGTCAGCTTAAAAATCATTATTTCTCGTTCAATATTAATTGAAATCAAACGAAAATTTGTGGATATATACACACCCCTACAATATATTACCGGAAATTCAAAAATGAATTTGTCACTTTGGAGTCCGATATCTCGAACAAAGATATCACCATTAGATTCGGATAGTTGAGACAAATCTAATGGTGATATCTTTGTTCAAAAGGGATCACCGGATGTCGAGATATCGGGTTCCAAAGTGACAAATTCATTTTTGAAATTTCCAGTAATATATTGTAAGGGTGTGTACACAATTACATTCCGAACAACTTTACATAGGACACAAAATACAAGTGTCTTAGTAAAAATAAACGTTATTAACGAAAAGCAATTTTACAATTTTTGGATCAAACCCGACCTGACCCGAACAGAGCTTTAGTGGTGATGGTAGAGACATTATAAAGATATATATCATCAGGTGAGCAATGTCTTTTTTGCGGTGCCAATGATCAGGTCTGTATAAGGATGTGTATAATGGGATCAAACACAACGATAACGATAACAATTATTGGTGTTAAATCTGATTGACAAGCGATCTTTTGATTTTTTCTCCAGAAGTAGAGGAATGACAATGGTTTATTGTCGTTTCCTTGTGCTGGAGAACTGTTTCAGCTTGGTACTTCAGAACCGTGCGGAACAACACATTTTTCATGAACGGCACTAGTGGTTTTTCTAGAAAAATAAAATCTAGAGGTTCATAAAAGACCAACTATGATTGATCTAATAATGGAGCGTTTAAAAAGACTACCGTATTTTACGATTTAAAGTGCCCTTCCCTTTATTTTGACAAGATAGGGGGAGGGTACTTTACATGATTAGGAGGTATCTAGTTGGTGGTACAATACTTTTTAAAATAGCCAGTGCAATAGAAAAATCCTGAGAAAAATGGGGGGAGGTACTTTAAACTGTAAAAGTCATGATTATTCAAAATTTATTAGTCTGTAAGTCACGACTATGTATAGCATCACAATTGGTTTTTCAAAAATGCCTGAGTACATTACTTCTCAGTCAAATTTATCTTTAGATATAAAAAAATTTAAAATCTCGTAAGAATTATTTATTTAGTTATACACAAAATAATGCCCTAAGCAGAGTTAAATTGAATATTGGTATTAGTGGGTTCAAGCTAAAAAAAAATTGCACAATCTTTCCATTTTATAATTACATGTAGCACGAAACGATAAATGACATTGCTATAATCAAGATGGTCACTTGTTTTGGTACATTTTATAATTATACCGAACAGATAATTCACCTCTCGCTGGAAAATTCTTTGTCGCCTTGTTTTAATGTGGTCAATGTGCCTTGTTCGGAACCCGTCGTCATTTATGCGAATAATAAAAGATAATAAATGCTTTGGTATTTTCTCAAATGCTTCGGAAAAGAAAGGTCAATTAAGAATTTTTAGCTTTATGAAAAATCTGTGAAATGGTCATTCCGTTTAGCGAAACCGCCAGAAGGATTTTAAATATGTTCTATCAAGAGATTGGGCAACATATGACGAAGAACTTGCCTGATTTGATGTACAGAAATTATTCTTCGGAAATTGGCAATTTTCAAATGCAGTACGTACCAAAGTGAGGGAGACATCATCGAATTCTAAGCTCGCAAAATGTGAATCAAGTTTAATCAATTTATTCGAGTTCATAATAGTTTTGCATAGATCTATGTAGTAGTTATATTATTTATTAGCAATCACATTATACGATAACGATAAAGAACATTCCAAGCACAAACTCCTACGATTTTAATAAATCCTATGTAACAATACTTACTACGTTCGTAATTGCATCGGTAGAAGATCAATTGGCGCACTGATGTGGGACAAGCAAAACCAGTTTATAATAAACGCATACGTACCGGTACGTACTCAACTCGCAACAATGAGTTATTTGAATATTTATATCTTTGCATTATTTTTCAATTTCTTATTCGTTTCTTTGATTGGAGTACCATCAAAATACGAAATTCACACAACCAACGTTAAAGCTTTTACTAAAGTCAATAATAATTTTAAGGTTTCGATTATCCATGCCGATGGCCAATTAAAGTTAATAAAATCTATTGACGAAAACAGCATCCTAGATTCTCAGTTCTCTGTCTATTATCAAAACAATGACGACTTTATCGATATTACTTTCTACGATATAACTTACCTTAAATACGAAAATAGTTGCCTACTTCATTATTATCAACGTTTCGCCTCGATCAAAATAAGCTCGTTTGAAGGAAGAGAATTTTGGCCGGGTAGTGAACATTTCAGTTTGGGGGATGAACCGGAAGATTTAGTTGAAATTAATTTGAGGAATTGTCGATTTATTGTGGGGGCTCTTAACCAATTGGTGAATGATCCGGATAATGCATATATTAAGGATTTTGTTATGGAATATGTGAAATTGGGCGATTCGTACACTTTTTATGTGCGTCCTGGTTGGAAATTTGAAAGTGATGTATTGTAAATGCGAACACATAAAAGAATTCAGTATAGCATTTTTATTCATTCATTTATTTAGACAATAAAATATATCTTATTGCGAAATATTTAAATATATATGTCAACAATAAAAAAAACTAGCTTTTTTATTGTATTTGATTAATCTCCTTTAACGAACGCTAATCGTTCGAAGTCTATTTAAACCTTTGAAGTTCATCTACGAAGAACGTTCTTGAATAACGATAATATTTTACACGATCAATTTAGGATGCGTTATGAGTGTGTTAGAAAATGAATCATATCTTTCTTACAATAGCGATAGGTAAAAATCGCCATCGAAATGTAATCATCACTGGCACTGAAAGAACTATCGCTATTTTTGCGACCCACATCGGATAAAAGTAATCTCTAGGGCTCCGAAAGAACCGAGCCAAGCCAAGTTTGAAATTGGCTCTAATTTGATTCGCTTCTTGAAGAGCCGAGTCATATTTCGAACTCGGTCTTGTATTGGCTTGGCTCGCATGAGCTTTGAGTTTTTTCTTGAGTTAAAATATCAATGATAAAAAACCATTATTACATCTTTCATTTGTTATTCAGTTTCACTAATAGTATCAAGTTCATCATCTAATAAAGTCGTGGA
This sequence comes from Ambispora gerdemannii, assembly GCA_910591945.1. Lineage (NCBI taxonomy): Eukaryota > Fungi > Glomeromycota > Glomeromycetes > Archaeosporales > Ambisporaceae > Ambispora > Ambispora gerdemannii. The sequence goes on from CAJVPL010000400.1 coordinate 6,179, forward strand.
TTTTTATAAATAAAATAAGATTGCTGTAAGGTTAATTTATTATGTGCCAAGTAAAGATACCTGACTAAATTATTTTTGAATGGCTAATGGTTTCGTCATTTTGCAATTTTGCCAAAAATTTTATAATAATTTAAATATTTTGACAATAATCTTAAAGAACATGTTCTTTAGAATAATATTCCAGCAAAAAATTAATTTCGTCATTAATTATTATAGGTCAAATTTAATTTCGTCTACTAAATTAAATCAATTTCGTCAGGTATCACTAGTGCCAAGTCACATCTCTGACTAAGGCTCGTAATAATTCGGCTCGTCTTAGATAAGAGCCATGAAATACATGTATATACATGTACTTATACGAGCTGGCTCAAATTGCTTCAGCTCTTTCAGAACCTAGTAATATTACGATTATTTCACTTCTCTAACGGAAGTTTAACGTAAATACTCTATTACATATTACGTACATACTTTGCTTTATCTGAGTTTGATTTTTATTATCTCTCTATTTAAGAAAATCGATTAATTATTCAAGAAAATCGATTAATTTTGTAAAATCGAGGAAATCGGACAATAAAAACCGAACTCAGATAATAAGCAAAGTATGTAATATGTTACTTTTTTCTCTTCGATAACGAAAAATAAAAATTTAAAATGATGAGTCTGCCGGCCGGAGCGAACATGCCGATTGAGTAATATCAAAGTTTTTTGTTTTCTGGAAATATTTCTGATACTATAATCAGAAATAAGTCAGAAAATCAAAAAATTTGTATGCTTATATAGAACTGTTTTGTTTTTAAAAAGGTAAATACTGTATGCAAGTTAGTATAGTGTTGATAATGAAAAAGTAAAGACGATAATGTAATAACGGTAAGAATGATCGGATAGAATATAATCGGAATTGAATAAATCAGATTAATTCTATTTAGAACTTGACCGGTTTAATCAGGAAATTATCCAGAAATACTGTATTCTGCAAATGTGATATAGAATCAACGGAAAAATTCTGTATTTAATTAAAAAGACCGAGATTTTTTTTATAGGCAATCGAATTCCAAAGTATTGTACAAAAGAACAAATATTAATGTTTTTTCTAAAAAAAAAAAAAATGTTACCAAAACGCCACAAACAATCTCTCCGTCTTGGCGGAAGTTCTTTATAAAACATGGTATTTAACGCGTCTGGTGATTCAAATCTTGAATGAAACAAATGCTTTTGTAAATAACAGCTCCAAAAAAATTTTTATCAAACGCTTTTATAAATATCAGCTTCAAAAAAAAATTTATCAAAATCTAGGCTATTGTTAAATATCTCACACATATTAAGCTAACGAAATAAAAAATTATGGCTGTTCCAGGTCTTCTTTCCGCCACTTCACCCACACTTGTGCCTTCGATAGTATTTGTAATTCTATTTGGAATTAGTAGCATTCTCTTGGGATGGAGACTCTCACAGAATTCTAGTTCCCCTTACCGTCGTTTATTCTTATGTTTCTCTTTACTTCGAGTTGCCGCATTTATTGCTCGTGCATTTTGGTCACAAGACCAAAATTCTCAGACAAAAGCAATCATCGCGGGAGTAATTACAGCAAGTGGTTATTTCCTGGTAGTTCAATCTCTTTACGGAGTATGGGTTAATCAAATTGCTGATAAAAAAAAATCCTCCTTTAAGCTTTTCATTATACTATGTTCAATTATTGGAATTATTGGAATCATTGGAGCAGTTATGCAAATCATAAATGATGCTAACGTGGGAAGAATATTGAAAAAAATTTCAACTTTAGGATTTTTAGGATTATTAATAGTTCTGTTGTTTAAATCTTTAACTGCGCAAAGAGATTCTAATACTAGTAATCCTGGAACGCAAAAGAATAATAGAATGGTGTTGTTCCTCGGTTGTTTATTGTTAATTTGTGGAATGGTTTATCGTATAATTTCTCTGTTTGAACCTATTACCGCCGATGTGAACGCAAAAAAATGGCTCATTTATGTATTTGTTTTTGCTCCTGAGTGGATCCTTGTTGTTTTTGTCTGCGTTATAAATCCCGAAGATTAATGAATTCCTAAAAAATAGGCAATTAAAAATATAAGTTGAATAACGTTATACATGTATAGTAGTTTTTCTTTTTTTGCCAAGTACGTAAATGTATTCTACATGAATAAAACGATGCACAAGTACATGTACCTTTACCGTCACCTCATGCGGAATGCGTAATTCGGTGAAATTTGAGATTACGTAATATAGATTTTTAATACGTATGTGTGATACGAGATATACGTATATCGATATCGATATCGATATACAGTTCCAAGAAATGTAATGTACATGCACAATGGTTACCAAAATGACTGATCACCCCAAAAATTTATTATGAAATATTTTTATTTTATACGAGAACAAAGATAATAATCTATAATTTAACATATAATTTTTAAAAATTATATATATGTTAAATTATAGATTATTATCTTTGTTCTCGTATAAAATAAAAATATTTCATAATAAATTTTTGGGGTGGTCGGTTATTTTTGGTAACCTACTGTACATATCGATATTAACAATTTCGAAAACTTAATTAAATAAGTTCGGTTGCCATTCTCATTCAGGTTGACTTAATCTCAAGTAGAATCGTTATATTCATGTATAGTAATATTGTAAATTACATGCGACGTAATTTCTTCTGGACAAACTTTTTGTTTTTAATATTGCTTATAAATTAACTCGATCATGTATTGGTTCTGTTATTAATGAAAATTTCGCACATGATTGTTTCAATTAAAGCATCTTTTCTATAGTCAAACAGCTGATTGAAGTGCATCTTGTCAAAATTATGGCGGAAGCTCACGAAGATTTAGATTCATGTATTGGAGTAAAAATCAAAAATTTGCTCACCAAATGTACTTAAATTAAACTTGTTTTAATAAAAAGATGGCTTTATTAATCCTGTAAAATACAGTCTGCAAATTATCCGATTTTTTAGGATAATTTCCTGATTTTTGAGTCGGTTTGGTTTTTTTAAAGACAATCGGATTATTTCCTGACTGGACAGTTTGCAATGGATTTCCGGGGATAATTGTTATTATTCAATACGTATTTACTTTCATTCTCATGAATTTAGATGATTCTTTCGATGATAACGATAGGTCTAAATTCTCAAATTAACAGAAGCTCTTGATAATAATCAAAATGTTTTCACGTATTTTCATTAGCTTCTGAGGAGAAATTTCCAAATGAGCTCATAAATTTTGCAAGTACAACACAAATCGTTCATTTAATTCATGTATAAAATCGAGGAAATTAAGTTAAAATAACTCGCACATGTCTTCTTAATCTTTGATACGTAGATTGATTTAATATCTGATTACCAAATGTACATATCGATATACATGTACGAACGTACTTGCAAATCAAGTTTATTAAATTACATGTGTTATGTAATGGTAGCATGTATTTTCTTTTAAAAAAAAGATTAAGTAGTGAAACATTAAAAAAAAGAAAAAACGAGTCATTTAGAGTTAGATCAATTCCCTCAACTTACTACGTAATATAAATAGACGACTATAGTTCTTCCGGATGACTAAACTGATTAATAACGATAATATTTTTTACGCAATATAAATAGACGACTATAGTTCTTCCAGATGACTAAACTGATTAATAACGATAATATTTTTACGCATTGAATCTATTTTATTTACTATCTAAAGAAAATAATATGGCAATTTCAAACACTTTAGCAGACGTACTAATTTACGTCACTTTATTCGCATTTATGCTGGTTGGAATTTACGCCGGAAAAACACAGATGAAGAGTAAAGATGATTTTTTGTCAGCTTTGGGTACTCAATTAGCTTTGCCTCTTGCTGTGAATTGGTTTGCATCAAGTGAGTAGTAAGAGTCTTAAAGAAATTTAGGTATGTATCGGTGGTGCAGGTAAGGGCGTTGCTTTTATTGTGCCTTCCGAAAAATTGCGTTTGTGAAAAGGGATTTGTGTTGAAAAATATTATTTGATTATTTAATGAACTACATCTCTTTCAAACTTTTCATATTTAATCCCAGAGTTGTCAATTTTTGCTTCCATTGGGCTTTTATGACAACTGGAAGCCCATTGGAAAGTTCAATTTGATATTAATTGCCTTCCAACACTGTTTGATCCCATAAAAAATCCTCTTTTATAATTCTCCTTTTCACACACAAAATTAATTTTTTTAAAATATTCGGCACTGCGGGTGCCCGTCCATTTGATTAAGCAACATCATTACTATGGTGGTGGTGTTGTGATATTAATTTGGTTCGGGCTGAGAAAGCACCGTTAACCACCTGATCAGGGTAATACCTGCGTAGGGAAGTTGCCATTAATGAGATCAAACACAGGATGTCATTTCATTATCCTGATCTTTTCCATTGATAATTTCTTTAGATCTTGGTTCTTCGATTTTGTTCACTTACCCGGAAATAGGAACATCCGTTGGTATTCTCGGAGTGACATTTTATGCCTTGACCAGTGTAACTCCTTTGCTGTTATTTGCATGGGTTGGCCCAATAATGCGTAAAAAATGTCCACAAGGGTTTACCTTGACCCAGTTTATTCGCGAGCGTTTCGGTCAAGGGAATCAAATTTTTATGTCTTTAATGTCAATGACATATATGTTTTGCTACATGATTAGTGAGTTGTCTTCGATTGGACTTGTTTTAATGGCGTTAACTACAGTCGATAAGTTGGCACCAATTATCATATTAGCAGCTACCACTACTCTTTATACCGGTAAGTTATTTTGCTAATTAACAGTTTATCATACTCTCAAGATGTTAATCGCATATTTATTAAAGCATATGGAGGATTCCGCGCATCATTACTCACCGATAATGTGCAAGGTGTTTGTATAATGATACTAATGCTTATCGGAACAATCGGATTTAGTACGAACATAAAAATCGATCGCTCGGCTATAGAACGTTCGGGACTTTTAAGATCTAACAAACTCAGCTGGGAATTACTTTATATATTAGCGGTTGCTATTGCATTTGCTAATTTTTTTCATCAGGTGATGATTTAGATAATTGTATGATTATTTCTTTTGCACTGTCAGACTAAATGCAGGATTGATTATTAAAGGGATACTGGCAACGGGTATTCAGTTCCAAAAATGATCGCGAACTTAGAGTCTCAACTATTTACGGTGGCATTATGCTATTTATTATTCTCTTTTTGGTTGGATTCACTGGTATTATCGCGGTTTGGGCAAATCTTTGTTGTAGTGATGATTTGCCAGGCGCAAGTGCATTCTTTTACCTGATTGCGATACTTCCTGATTGGGTTGTCGGAATTGTGATTGTGCTTTCTGTGGCATTGAGTTGTTCAGCATATGACACTTTGCAAAGTGCAATGGTGTCTACAATGTCGAATGATTTGTTTGCTAACAGATTGCCATTGGTTTATATTCGAATTTTGACTGTCGTGTTAAATGTTCCAATTGGTAATGCATCATAAGAAAATCAATTGATTTATTTTAATTCAAGGTCATGAAAAGAACTAATTCGATATTTTTTATGCTAAATAGTTGTCCTCGCACTTCGCAATGTAGATGTTTTACGAATATTTCTAATCGGCGATCTTATAGCCGCGGCAGCAATGCCACCAGTACTATTAGGCCTTGTCGACGACCTCTACTTTATCAACGGATTTGACGCGTTGCAAGGCAGTATCGGTGGCCTCTTATCTATATTCATTTTTGGCACAATTTATTTCGGAAACGCGTACGACGGCATAAACCTCATTCAACTTCCCAATTCTTTTTATGCTGAAGATTACTCGGTTCTTGGCGCGTTTCTTGTCGCTCCCATCGGTGGAATAGTTTTGACATTTGTGTCGTTTGCGGCGAGAATGGGAGCATTGTATGTGTGGGCAAAGTATACCAAAACGGAATTTGTATTCCCTTCGCGTCCTGTCGAAGTTGATACTAGTCGATATGCTGGTACAGAGTTTATTAAACCTGATGATAATGAAAATGAAGAAGTTCGGTCTGATGAGAGTAGAAGTGAAGTTCGGTCTGATAATATTAAAAAGGATGCTCGAGCTGAAGCGTAATCAAAGGATCTTATTATTCCCGAATTTTATAATTATTTTTTGTAGTTTATTGTAATCTGGGATCTTTATCTCCTCTAAATAAGATTTTTTGCATTTATATTAATCAATTGTTAAAGAGAAATGCTATTTTTTATTATTAAAGAAATCCTTATTTTTCTATAGCTTTACGATAACTCTCCATCCATTATCACTTCTTGGAATCTTTTCCTACCAATAGAAATTTTTTTACTATCCATTTCTGATTCGCCAACCATTAATGCACTTCGTGGACATACGAGCTTTACTACGAATGCAAAATTCTAAATGACTACGTACATGTTTCGAAAAAACAGCGGTTTATTATTTAAGATTATTTTAACAAATGCTGTTAATTACATCTAGCATGTTTACAGAAGAAATTGTTGGCAGTTTTTCAACAATCCAGATCTGAATTCCATTGAAAATATAGGATAAATCATATAAAAAATAATGCCCAAAAAATATTAATGAATTGAATAGATTAATAACGATTGAAGAATCATATCGATATCGATATGTAAATTGGTTTTAAAAAAAAGGAAAAATAATTGATAATCTTTTAATTAAATATCTACGTACATGTATGTTGAAATATACAATTTTTTGTCAATGTCACTTTTTTAAACACAGAATATTTTTGATTTTTAAATTTCATCTTATGTGTTATGTTTTTGAGATCAATTCTGATTTTACAATTTCATATTAATTTTTTAAATTTGAAAAAAAGAATTATTTCTGAAAATAATAAAGAAATTAACAGGATATACATTGATCAAAAAAATTATGAAATTGGCTAAATTGGGAAATTTTTTGACTAAAAGTCAAAACTTTTCCAGGTTCGTTTTAGAGAAGAAACCTAAGGGAAATTCATATTTCACTTGCAATTTATATTGTTACAATTAATTAGAACAAAAAATACAACAAAAGATATTTTTATATAAAGTATAAAAGTAATGACAGAGATCCGAGATAAATAATTGTTCATATTTGTTTATTTTATCGTTCAACGAATTGTAGTAACAGAGGACGTTGTGTTGTTATTTGGTATATTTTCATTCGCTATTAGAAAATCTTTTGGATGGGTTCGGGTCTCAGATCGATAAGGTGCCGATGGTGTAAGAAGTATCGAAAGAAAAAAAGAGCAGCACATTATTAAGACTACACTATATACTGTTGTTGTGGGCATTTTTGATTTTTCGGAAATTATATAATACAACAATCACGAAATATTATAGCTATTAAATACTTTTTTATGATTTATCGAAACGAAAACGATAAATCTGAACGTGAACCTAATTGTGTAACAAAAGTACAATGCGAATCTTGTTTTGGTTGACGCCCAATATGTATCACGATATGAGTGGTTGTTATCTAAAATTTAATCCGAAGAAAGGCCTAATCGTAATTTATCATATTATCGGAATAAATTTTATATACATTTACGTACTTCCTAATTACGTAAGTTATCAATGACTATAATTCGCATACTACGTACTGACTAAGAAAATTTGGTGTGTCAAGAAGAGAGAAAGTTTTATCATTTCTCACCTAACAATACTGTTAGGGAACTGCGCCGTTCTTCTATGAATGTTTCTCCGAGAGACTCGTAGACATATTGATGCATTATCCACCGCATCATGCATACAAAAATCTCAAGTAAAATAGCATACCGATACGTATTCATATTCGGAGTACGTACGTATACTAGCGATAGCATTTACTTGTATCGCATGCAACTCCGTACGTATAATGATTCGACAAAAATACGAAATTATAAATCCAAATGACGAGACTATTTTTTATTTTAATAATTATTCTACACACGGGTAAAAATAGCGTCTTTCAATTTATTCGATTAGCAAAAAAAGCAATTTTTTTAATGAGAGTTTGTACTTGAGGTAAGTGAAACAACCTTCGTTTAATATCATGATGTTAAGTATTTTGTAAAGAAAATTTAAAAGATCCATTTGACTTGTATTTTTTTTGGTGAAAAAAGCTTTATCTTTATAGGAATTCCTTATCAATCATTGAGATTATCTACATTCTATATGTCGGGGCAACTATTTTATATAGCTATAGACTCGGAAGCTAGATTCCACATTTGATTGTATTCATCAACAGTTTCTTGTTGCTGGCTATGCACAAAGAACTAGTCAGATTACTTAACTGGGATGTTGGATGAAATCCACTGAGATGAATATGAATTGGATTACGGAAGGTGAAACGACAAAAAAATGTCAAATAAAGAATCCAGAAAGTAAGTCCAAATATTATACTTGAGTTTGAGACACGAGCCGCATAATGAATCTTGTACTATTCCGCTCGAAAGTGGAAAAGGTGCAATGTCAAATACTAATTGTTCTCCTTTAAGTATGTTTACATCTAGCATTTCAAACATGGGGCATATTCAAGGTATCATCATCCAAGTAACTTGAAGAGTATTATATATTATTTAAACGATGCAATGTGAACAAATTTGCGAAAAAATCCCCGAAATTCACCCTTATCACTATCTAATTATTTGGAAAAAGTGACATTTTTATTCAATGCAATTATAATATATTTACGGATTATAATAATAAAACGTGGAAATATCCACTAAACACGCATTAATTACATATTTGCATAACACCAAATAAAAACTCTACTAAATGAATGCTAATACGTATCTTAATATTGTCTGCCAAATAATATTAGGGTAGATTTTTATTTGGAAAAGAATTTAATAGGTGTGTGATTAACGTTAAAGCACAAAAAATAAATACTTTGATTTTTTCAATTTCGAATTAAGGGGAGATTTATTGCTTTACGTCAAAGCTCTAATATTTTCTATAAAGATAGTTAACATGACATGATACAATTTAAATACTTTAAATAAAATACATAACCATCTAATCGTATATCGTCATTATTACCTAGTTAGCGCTTTTTGACATATTCCGAACTCTAGCATCACGACGATTTAACATGAATTCGATTACCACACCCAGAATATAAAGCCCTAACGCAATAAAAAACCAAATCACAAATAACGCATGGTCTCCGAAAAATCCAAGCGATCTCCTGTCTGGCGGAAGATAGTACGCACAATTTTTGTAAATATCACTCGTCGTTACATTGATTGCTGTTGTTAACTGGGGTAATAATAACGCGAAAAATGTAAGGATGAAGCGAGACAAGAAAGCGGGTGGATGCGTCCAGATTAAATTCATTTATTTTTTGGATGATAAAATTATTTGATGTTTTCACTTGAAACAAAGTCAATAAGAATGAAGCGGTATTTATTTGATTTGTATAAGATTGAAAGCTAAAAGAATCTCATAGAAAGAATTGGAAAAATAATTTGCTTATTGACAAACAAATGATAGAAAGTTCTTTATTTTATCGTTATTTTAGATAAGGGAACCGATTTGTCTATATGAAACACAATGGTCCAGTAGAAAGTCGTGTGCCTTTTAAGGAAATTTTGAATGTTTTCAATAATTATCAGTTATTGAATTTTTGTGCATCACGATCATTCTGGATTGATTTTGTTTAAATAGCAATAGCGATTTGCAATGAGATTTTGGATTTCACTGTTAAACATGTCGTCGTTTCTACCAAATTTCGCTTCCGGTTATTATTCAACTGTAGCAGCAATAATTATTATCATACTGTTTGCTATCCCATATCAATTTTCTTTACTTCACCAATTGTATAATTCACGAACAAAATCATCATTAAAAGAATCAGAAAACCTATCAATTAGAAACAACTTACCAATACATTGGAAAATTACCGTCTGGAATCATAAATTCTGGAATTATATGCTCCACATTATCGGAGTTGGTGATATGTCAGCCAAAGAAGCTGTTTTACTCGCGATTTATTTGGGACTCAATACCGTTTTTCTATTCATACCATTTGAAGATCAACTGACACACGACATTGTACTACGAAATAATCGATTCGGCTGGGTCGGTTTAACGAACGCTGCGTTTGTATTTCCGTTAGCAACTCGTAATTCAGTTTTCGTTCATCTGTTAGGAATTCCGTTCGAGCGTATAATCACTTTTCATCGATGGGTTGGAAGAATAGTGATTTTTATGATAATGTTCCATGGTGGAAGTCATATTACATATCGCTGGCAAACGGTGACTCATGATATCGGTGATCTGATTTTTACTTATAGAGTTAATTTAACGGGATTTCTTTCTTTTTTCGGGCTTTTCGTTATTGGCGTGACTTCGCACTCATTAGTTCGACGACGTGCTTTTGAAGTGTTTTATTATGGACATTTCTTTTTTATTATGTTTCTCCTGGTTTCATTCTTGCATGATAGAAATCATGTGTATTGGTTGAGTCTTGGATTCTTATTGTATGTAATAGACAGGATTATTCGGTTCGTTATTGGTTACAAAGAAACCAATATCACTAGTATAAAAGCTCTCGAAGGAGGCGTCACTCGTATAGCATTCACACGACAAATGAAATATAAACCAGGACAATATATATTTGTACATTTTCCACAATTGAGTAAATTACAATGGCATCCTGTCTCATTGTCATCTGCTCCTTCATTAACCGAAGACAGCAAACAACATCACGCAACGATACATTTGAAATCTTCAGGCGATTTTACCGAGAGTTTGTTTAAACTGGTCCGGTCTTCCAACAATGGGGAATCATCAACGCCAATTACGATGAGAGTGGAAGGTCCTTACGGACGACCAAGTTTGAATTTCCAAGCTTTTAAGACTGTTGTATTAATAGGTGGAGGGATTGGTGTTACACCTATTATGAGCCTTTTGCAAGATCTAGTGGATCGACAGGTTACGGGTAATCCAATAACTACACAATCAATTTTCCTTATATGGACAGTTCCTAATCTTGGTAAAATTTACATGTACATGTATTTGGTTTTTGGAAATACAGTAAATGCTAATTAACTAAGTGATGTATATATAGCTTCATATTCATGGTTTGAATCCGAAATACAAGAAGTTCAAAACAAATTTTCCGCATTACCTACAGAAAAATATCGACTCAATATCAAGATATTCGTCACGCGACCAAAAGAGAGTCTTCCAGCTGACACAACTCTACTAATTCAAGGCAGACCATCTTTCGACACTCTACTCAGTGAAATAAAAAATTACCATGGATCAGGTGATATTGCTATTGCTGTTTGTGGACCAGCTGTTATGCTTAAAGAAGTCCAGCAGATAGGAATCAAACAAAGTGATCAATTTGGTCTTTTCAAAATACATAAAGAAACATTTGCGCTTTGAGCAATATATTAGACCATTTCTCAAAGATATGTTTCCAAAATTTAAAATGTATAATTTATTGTTAATACAGAAATAAACTACGTATCGGTATTGTTACAAAATAGAAAAGAGTTTAGTGTGTCGTATAAACAATTGGATTTATAGGATTGTTTAAGCTCAGTTGGGTCGTTTATTTCCGAAATACTAAGCGGTGCACTATAGCTGCGTGTGCACTTCCAATCCAGTAAGAGATACATTATTTATCGTTATGAATTTAGATTAAACATTTTGGTCAGGTCTCGAATAAATCAAGTTTTCAATGCAATATCGAGTTTTCATCAAGTTCTTGTGTAGGACCTTGTAAAACAGGTGCCGACATTTTCTCAGATGATTAAACGTATGCATTCTATTTTTCTCGCGAAATGGGCAAGTTAAACCCAGTTATTTGTATACCATAAAAATCCCACGCAAAAACCTGATAATGGTATTATATATAAACTTTATTTCTAAGCTTCAATTCGATCAGGCTTTCTTCACACATTGTTAGAAATTTAAAAACAAAGTGGGCACACCCTTTGTATAATATAATTGTCCAAGTACGTACGTATAATTGTCAACAAAGCAATAAAGATACGTAACGATAAGGACAAATATTGTTTAAATATTTGGATTAATAAATTGTTTGTGAATAGAATATCGATATCGATATGAATCAATTCTATAAACAAACGTTAACAATTTTTTTCCACACAGAAAAGGTGTATTTCCGTAATCTTTGCTTGTATCCAAAAATTTAGTAATACACGTATACATGTATTCTCAAACTTGTTTTCTAGCATGCTTTTAACCACCCATGATGTCTCAAAATATCATGTGGGAATAAATGCAACGATGATAAATGCTGCAATATCGATATGGTAGTACGTAGTACAATACGAATATGTGCGCTATGAATTGATGCTATACTTCTTTATTGACATTGAAGTATTGAAAATTTCTAATCGTCAGTGGCAAATTAATTTTATTGAAGGTCATGTTCATTAAATTAATTAAATAATAAAGAAACAAAGGACTAATAAGTACATTGTTAATATAGAAGTGTTGGATCAAATAAATTAGTTTTTGAAAATGCCATTTTAAACAAAGTTATGCTATTATGAGTAGTCTAATATTAAAGTTTAAATCATAGAAATACAGAATTACTATTATATTGTTATGATTATCTGATTATTATTTATTCCAAGCTGATGAAAGCAAAGACAGCCATGAGTAAAGCGATACTGGTGAATAAAACTTCTGATGATCGGATGCTGGCTTGTCCATAAGCACTGCTGCTGCTGCTGTTGCTGGGCTTGGCGGTGCTGCTGGCGCTGGCGCTGCTGGAAGCACCCGATGGTTTAGCTGAACTGACGTCAGTGGCAACGGCAGATGCGGCAGATGAGGCAGCTGAGGCAGCACCAGATACGGCAGATGCGGCAGCTGAGGCAGCACCAGATACGGCAGATGCAGCAGCTGAGGCAGCACTAGATACGGCAGCTGAGGCGGATGAGGCAGCGCTAGCTGCTTTTGAACTGGCTGAAGCTGCAGCTGAAGTTGCGGGAGTTGTGGGTGATGCAGAACTAGTTGCTGCTGGCTCCTGAGCATATGAAGAGGCAATTGCCAATATGATAACTAAAACAAGAGCGTAATATAGATTAGCCTTCATTATTATTGATTATTTTTGTAGTTGGTGAGTGTCAAAAGAATCTGTAATTGTGTAGAAAGTGTCAAAAGAATCTGTAATTGTGTAGAGAATGAGTTATTTTTTTCGAATTTTATCTTGTCAAGTCTCTTTGAAAAAACCAATCTCTTTCGAAACCACGTTATTTTATAAGCGAAAGCAACGATATACAGAAGTATTAGAATATACTGTGCAACCAAAACATGAGCACACATTTCGGCAATTGATTGAGTTCAAGATACACAAAACAAGAAAAATCAGGATCATTGCGGTTGATATGCATTCTGCATGAATAAACAACAGCATATAAGTTGTCGGTGAAAAATCATTGCATACCCAGAATTACACGTGGAGAAACAAAACCATACGCCCACGGTACGTAGATAATAAATTCGAGCAACAAACAAAATATTTCGGAAGTTACATCATTTTCATGAAAATGCGGTAAACAATCAATTTACGTCGACATCATCAATTGGTTCTTTTGATAATTTTGTTGCCAATAAAACCTCTTTCTTATTTTTAATAGCATCTTATTTCAAATAACACTGTACGTACTCGATACACCAAAAGTATAAACCTCGTGCTAACTATTTTGCAAAAAATTTTTTATTATCATTATGCACACTTCAGCCTATCGCTATTATCCATTATTAATCCACTTATTGAAAAGGGAAGTACATGTGTTAAGTATGGGACTGGGCGCTGAAACTAGTTTATGCTGTGCATACGAATATACACACACATATTTGGATCACAAAGAATTTATTGTTGCCTTGAAGAATAGCGATAGACTTATCTACCCTTGAATAGTTTTTAGTCGTTGTTTTTCTTGCACTAACTGGGCGTCTGTTTCTATCGCTATTTATCGTTATGTAAAACAAATTACATGTATTACAATAATGGAAATTAATATTATTACTATCGTTATCATTATATTATTGGTTACTTTACTTTGTGTACAACCTACATACAAGTTTTTTTAATTCCTGTTTTGAGTCAAGTGCACAACTTTTCAATTGTTCGAATTCACATTGTAGGTCACATTCATTATATACAACAAAACTTGAACGTCGCATATATTGGTCAATTTAAAATCTTACCAAATAAAAAGGCTTTTATTATTTATTTATCATTATCTAAAAGGAACAAAAAATAGTGCCAAGATTTTTATGGGTATAATGATAGGCTTCTTGTGAATGATCATACTGAATCAGTTAAGAAGCCGAATATTAACGTTAACGTTAACGTTAACATTAACATTAATTTCATTAAAAACTTGTCACGTGAATTTGATTTTACAGATCACGTAACAGTAAGTGATGGTCAATCTATAAATACATGTATACGTACGTAATTACTGTACGCATTTTGTTCGTCTTTATAATCTAAAAAATTTCACTAAATATTTGATATCTGTCAGCTTTTATTTTTTGCTCAATAACGATAATAATTTTGTTAAATAGCTAACACTCTATGTATAAATAACATTACAGAGATTATATTTTCAAAACCTTAAATACTTCCAATTCGAAAATTTCAAAATTATGTCTATCTAATATCGACCCGGTGTATATTTCAGAATCGTAAACGCCTGACCGATGATTCAAATTAAAGTAAAGATCTCGTGTCCCAAAACATGGACCATTATAAGTAGACCGAATAGCGGTGAAATGGTTATCAGCGCTATTTATTCTACTTGGAGTCGTAACATCCGTAGTTCCGAACGTGAATAAGAAGCTTTTCGTCGAATATCTGTACTCGTAGATATTATCTAAAACATTCGTATCCAATGGATTATATCCGCCAACAATTATATTTGAATTTGCAATCTTTGCCACCACCAGATTTTTTCCGTTATTATCACAATGTCTGTGGTATGCGTTGCCTGAGAAACCGTCTCGACTGCCACGATAAATTAACTTGAATTCGTGACGTTTAGTGAAACGGTGTTTGAATTGTGACTCGTATTTTAAAGACTTTGTCGAGTTAATGTTTTTTCCCATAATCCATTTCGAAATCGTGGCTGCGTGTATATGATTGATTACTAATGAATCATCTAAAATTGTTTTTGGAGGATATTGTTGGTTGTCTTCTAAATAATAGCGTAGAGTCTGATCTGTAATTTTTCTTGAAATAATTTTTCGTAATGGTATTATTTTATCGTGAAAATCATTTCGAGAGATAAGGTCAAAACGGATATATGGTAGAAATTCTTTTAAATTATTCTTTAACACTTCAAACACGACGACCGACCAAGTAGAAGTGTCTAAACTAATCGTGTTATTACGTGCTATGCTCCATCTAAGTAAAATGTCCCAAACAAAACTATTATTCAAATAGTCTTTTTCATTTTTGATCATTGTCAAAATAATTGACTCTTCCAATGTCATGAAGTTATCAGAATCGTAAAGCCAAGAAGGATTTTCACATATCCAACCTAGAACAGTGTGGCGAAGCTTTTTCAGTGATTCGAATTCGAGTACTACGCGCAGTAAATCTGGACAATTTTCCGACATCCATCTGGTCTTGTGCGTTGTTGTGGTGCTCTGAAGCACATTGCGTAAATCGCCAAGCATCAATTCTTCCGCTGCCAGCAATAAATTTATCATTGTTCCATTATAATTTCTTAGCATGACTTTACGATGAACAAGAAATCTGGAATCAAAGAACCCGAGAAATTAATTTCGTTTTTTCGCTATAGATATTAATGCAGATTTACTCACTCTAAAATCAATCTAAAAACTTCTGGCAACAAATTTGGTTTTTCTAACAAATAACCGCTCTTCTCTTTCTTTGCCCATCTACTCGACAATGCAGTATTAAAATAAATCGATCTTTCGCGAAGCGTCTTGGAACAAGCACTAAATCTTTCTATATTAGGATATTGTCCAACAATTATAATGACGTCAACGTTCCCGTTGTTATCGCTATGTTCTGGCTCAACTTTAGTTGCCAAATCAGTATGTCTATAACTTTTCATATTTTTTTTATGGTAGGATTTCAGAATTTCAGTATTTTTTTTGTGTCTTGATAAGAAAAATTTTTAGAATATCATGAATCCAATCAATGAAACTCTTGCTGCTGTATCCACTAATAAGTGTCAGACAGCTTATCGTTGATTATTGTCTAAATGTTCATAGAAAATACTGTAATGGTAATTTGTGACAATATTTTATCCCGTTTTTGACAAGAATCTTACTATTCTAAATTTGGCCAATTAAATATTAACGTTAATGTATTTTCAAAGAAAAAAAACATCGTTCATTAAACCAAATTAATATGTATTTCTATATCAAAGTAATTACCGACTCTTTGCATGTCGAAAAATCTTGGCATTTTTGATGCTGAAAATATCCTATCAATGCAAGCTGTAATCAGACGTAAACCACTAACATTAATACATGTAAAATCACTAAACATGTACGTATTGGTATACACTCCAAAGACGGTGCACTGCATTACTTCAATCCAAAAAAGCATAATCCTGCACCAAACGCCAAGAAATCCTAGGTTTGTATCGAAAAAACATTACTCGATAACCAGTAATTTAATTTTTTAAAGTGTGAACCAGCGTTTACATTTTTGGAAATTTACGATTAAATAAAAGGATTTTTAGAGTTATGGTTTATAATGCTGTCGAATTTATATTGGTTAACAACTAACGCTAAAGATGAATAATAAAAACCTATTCTTATCTTTAAAGGTATCACCATAGATAACGTAGCGGTAGGTACTGTTGCGTTTTACATGTACTACGTAATTTCTCTTCCAACGCCAAGTTCTGATTGGACACAGGTAAAGCCATCGCTAATTGGATGAAATTGATCACAAATTTTTGATCAACCAATGAAAAATGTGAAAAATATCTTAAATCTTAATATTATAGTGGTTTTGTCGATCATAGACCAGCAGCCAATAATAATGCGCAATTTTTGATCAGTATCCAATAAGAATGTAGAAATTTTTGATCAGACCGGCAAAACAAATCCGACACACGAAGATTAATTAAAAACGTCGGGGAGGCAATTTTATGAACAATTTGTAACCTTAACCCTAATCTTAAAACCAACCTTCTAATGTTAATTAATAGCATAGTAGAATTTTCCGAGATCAACAAAATTTCTTACGTGTACAGGTATTACATGGGCACTTCTGAAATGTGAGCTAAGCTGTTGGCGATCCCGGAAATTTTTATGGTAATTTTAATTAACATTAGAAGGTTAGTTTTAGGATAAGGGTCCCCAACATTTTTTATTAGTACCCCAAGTGTATTTTCATAATTTGCGTCGGATTGTTTTGTCGGACTGATCAAAATTTGCACATCCTCAGTATCCTTAGTAGACTAGTCGTGGTAGGAAAATTCCTCGATCACGTGATCACGAAAAATTAACTTTAAAGGATATTTTATCGTTCGGGTTAGGGTATGGGTTAAAGTGAAGGACAAAATTATATGTAAAATTGTCTTTCCAACATTTTTTTATTAATGATTTAAGCCAGATTTTGATATCTGTTTTCCGTATTTTTACATTATTCACTTTTTGTGTCGGATTTGTTTTGCCGGGTTGATAAAAAATTTGCTCATTCTTATTGGTTTGCGCCACCAACTTGGCACACAAAAACGGGGTGCATTACATTACAATACAATATGACGTGATTAATTTTATCCAATTAGCGATAGGATTTACCTGCGTCCAATCAGAACTTGGGGGAAAATAGTAAAACCGGTATGATATTTGGAAAGAGAAATTGTCCTCTCGTAAGAATGCAACAACGAGATAGTTATCCACCCCCTAAATGAGATAATCACAAATGAGGCAAAACTTACTTCACCTTTGTATAGTACATGTATTACTTTCGCTATGTCCTAACGAATATTTGTTTCAGTAATTTAATTGAAAAAAACACATTTTTATTGTTATGATATCGTTGACTTTCGACAATTTGAAAATTTAAAATTTGCTAACACTTCTTTGTTTTGAAAGTAGATTTCGTAAAACAATAAGTATATATGACAAAACACATGGTAAAAATTTTCTTGTTCAATTCTCGAAATTAATACGATACGGTATTCGTTTTGAAGATCTCGGAGCATGAAATACGTGATTAATGTTAACGCTAGTAATTTATATTGATATTGCTTCAATGTTCCAATGCAATAAATTAGAGATTTTTAAGAATGTTTGCACATGCCATTCTTGTATCTATTCATTAATTTAGCCAAAAAAAATCAGTTCAGATTGAATGCTTTCGTAAATAAAAAAGAAGTATTGGGATAAAAGCTACTTACTATTAGGAAAATGAAAAACCACCGATCGACCGAAAATAGTTGAATTACTTTCTTCCCATTTTAAAAATTCGTCGTAATATTCTTGGCTGAATTTGCCGCTTAGAACCCCTGGAGCTTTTCCGTGTTTGCCTATTGTAAGATGTCAAGAAAAGTAGTTGTATATTTGAGTTTAATCAACTTCTTAATCAAGTCTGAAGACATACCACTCAAATCGCCTTCTTGGCAAGCAGCTGGATTGGCAGGATTACATTGAAAGCTATCAGGTACTCCTATTCATAATAGTATTAAAAAAAGTAGCAACTTCGAATAACGCCAAAAAGGGAAAATAGAATATCTAACTCAATGATACAAACCGTTGGGTGACAAATGACCAAGAGTACCATCACAATTTCCATCTGGCGGAACAGGTCTCTCATGAATGTGATAAGCATAAGACATATATTTATTAGTTAGTCCGGATTCGATTAATACGTTCACTCGAGTATTGTCCACTTTCGATAATCCAGAGAAGGTAATAGATCCACGAACGTTATTTTGATGGCCTTCAAAAAACGCAACTACTGATCGGGAGCTATTGAATTCGGGGCTAAATTCTGAACCCTTAATTGTATTCACAGGTATTCGCTGGACTAACGAAGCTATTGCTAGCGTTGAAAAAAACCCGACAACTATCAGAAAATAAGGGATTAAACTTTTCATATCGATGCTATCTTAATTATTATAAGTCTTAAATATTAACAGTTTTGTTCTTTAGGTTTACGCTTTTTCTTTTGACTGTTTGAGATGGTGCTAACCGAAACTTTTGGAGGTGAATTTAAATAAAATAGAAGACTTAGCCAGAAACAAATTTAGAAATACTGTACGTATATCTAATTGCTGTGTATTTTTAACAACTCATTGTATATCTACTTTTATGGAAACACCTGTCAAATGAATTATTTTTGGAGAACATTATTAATAATGATTGATGATTTTTGGAGAACATTATTAATCATTGATGATTTTTGGATCTGCTATAGTGGTACAAGCAGTGTTGTCAATTGGGCTTAGTAATTTTATAAGTTTAATATGGTCCAGTCCAGTAACTTCTGGTTCTTGGACATAGTAAAAGTGACTGCGGTACAAGTCACTCGTGAACTTTCGATCGAATTAAATTTTGATATAGTGAACTTGAGTTTAAAACAGTCTATAATAAATACTCTCGATATACACAGTGAATTATTGATCAACTCTCGATAGAGTGGGTTGTATATGATTCGCAACTTGAATCTTTTCCCGTGGCTTATTAGTATTGATTTTTTCGCCAGCCCCCAAACTGGTTTATACTTTTAATTGACAATATCGATATTACATATAATATTACAGGTAATTTAATTGATAATATTATGGATATTAATATCACATACTCTATAAAGGAAAATCCCCAATACTTCTAAAAATCAAATCACACTTCGTTCAGTGTTGGCAAATGACAGTCATAAAAATTTTTATGAAAATGACAATAAATGAGATTATGTTTAAAAGTTGGCAAAATGACAAGCCATAAAATTTGTTTTTATAAATGACAAGACAATGACAAATAAATTACATATCACATGACTGAATTAGATTGTATTATATCGATATTTATATAGTACCCTAGCCACGGCAAAAAAAATGTTCGGATCACGTGAATTCGAACCACCCGAACATCCGAACCTCGACTTATCACACCGTTTTTGTAAAGATAAATATTTATTTATTATCAAAAGTAACTAAAAAAAATAATATCAAGTACAAAATGAATGCAACCACAAAATGCAAGCTTCCACCCTTTAAATCCCAAGTACCCTGCTGACTACGAGCTTGCAGAGCTTCTTGACACTCATCTACTGTCTTAATTATTGGTTTCATCAAACTCTCAAAAGTTTTTACAAAATTCTATCAGAATAATAACTGATAATTTACTCTTGCCAAAAGTAAGAAATGGATAATTATGCTGATGTGTTGTCTCAGAAAAGATAGATAGAAACTGTTTGTTATTCTTTTTGATCAGAAGGTGCTTATATAAGAGATATTGACTATTTAGATATGCTGGACATGAACATATCCAATCATTTACATCAATATGATATCTATCTTCTATTTAAGATTCAATATCTATTAGTATCACCATATTCCAATCCTTTTTAAAATTCTATCACCAGACTGAAAATTCATAATTTTTATTATATTGTACTAATTTAAATTCAAAATTTGAAACAAACTGATTGTTAAGATTTAAATTAAACAATTTACTTGTGATCTATTATAATTGTATTTATAATTATACTTAAGGACATGTCAATAACTTTTTGTAATCATAATTATACAAGCTAAAAATATTACTACTAAATAAGAAGATCAGACAAATAAATTCCAGTCTTTGATATTATATTAGTTAATTTATAAATAATCTTACAATTTTATGAGATTTCTTGAATGACAAAATTAATATACTTCTTGAATACAATAATAATATATGTCTCTTGAATTTAAAAAAGTATTCTTTGATATTGGAATAAATAAGTGTATATTTGCATGTTTTTTAATCATATTTAAAAAAAGTTCTATAGATTCATTTGAATATAATATATTCACATTATCTATTAAAATTCAAGATAAATTAATAAAAATAAATATACAGCTTACTTTCAAGATTTTAGTTATTGTATAAATATTTTTTTTATTTTCAATTAATAATATATACTAGATATTAATAGCAGATTTGAATATTCATAGTTCAGAATTATACTTTATTCATTACAGATATTTTTTCTATATCTTTATCTACTAAAACAAAAACTGGTTTAATCATTTATATCAAAGACTTAAAAAGAATCTTCATAATACTTTAACTTGAGTTTGTATTTTGTTTTTAGGATTTTTTTTATTATCATTTAAAAAACAAAAATACAAATATACAATAGGTATACTTAATAATTCAAGCTAAAGTACTTTTCAAAGTCCTAAATATTTCAGACTTTGAATTATTATATAAGTCCTAAAGTGTCCTAAATGTCCTAAATTCTAATTTAGAAATTTTTTTGCAGATTATTTGGTGCTAAATACTTTAGTCTGATTTACTAGATATACTATTATTATAATTCAAATATTTTATAATATACTTATTTTATTGATAATTAATTACTTTTATTATATTTAACATTTTTAATAATTTAATTTAATTAATTTAATTATTTATTATTTAATTATTTAATTTATT
>CAJVPL010000401.1:0-27676 GCA_910591945.1 Ambispora gerdemannii
ACTTTCTTAATAATAAACTTAACTTGATCCACTATCTCCTCTTATAACTGTAAGAAGAGACCTGTTAAAGACCTTCTGCTATATAAATACTGTTAAAAGAACTGGAATAACAATAAATACTTTTTATCTAGCTTTATGAAAACAATATATCATCATGATTATCCTCTAATTTTCTTCAATACCAGTAATATATTAGTAATTTCTCAAGAAAATGATTCTTAAAAGAGGTATAATATAACTGTTTGCAAAAATAATCAATTAAAAAATTATATTTGAGTTCTGATAACTTGCAAAGTTTAATATTAACAGTCAGAAATAATGCAACAAACAAAACAAAGAAAAAACTTGTTTATTATAAAAAAATTTTTAATACTATATTGATGTTGTATAAAAGGGAAAAAAATAATACACAGTTTGTAAAAAGCTTCATCAGAAATTTGAAATACTAGCAGAATTGCGATAAACTTCAAAAGATGAAGAAAAAAAATTCAGTTGAAAGAAATATAAATATCTTCGCATACAATAAATCAAATTAAATAAATTTGATACCATTAGAAAGATCTAGTCAATAGTATCAAAATTATTGAATTTGATTTACTAAATGCAGAGATATTACATCTTAAAAACACTATATAAAATTATTCAAAATTATATAAAATTTCTTTATCATTCTGTGAAAAAAATTGATTTTTGCAAATATCTTCGTATCCAATAGACCAAATTAAATGAATTTGATACCATTAGAAAGGTCTAGTTAAAGTGCATCTAATGATATCAAAACCATTGAATTTGGCTAACTAGATGCGGAGATATCACATCTCAAAAACAACATACAAAATTATGAAAAAATTTTATACAATTTTGTACATTGTATTTGAGATATGATATCTCCGCATCTAGTTAGCCAAATTCAATGATTTTGATATCATTAGATATGCCTTAACTAGACCTTTCTAATGGTACCAAATTCATTTAATTTGGTCTATTGAATACGAAGACATTTGCAAAAATCAATTTTCTTCACAGAAATTTTATACAATTTTGAATAATTTTGTAGTGTTTTTAAGATGTGATATCTCTGCATCTAGTGAATCAAATTCAATGATTTTGATACCATTAGATGCGCCTTGACTAGACCTTTCTAATGGTATCAAATTCATTTAATTTGGTCTGCTGCATGCGGAGATATTTGCATTTCTTTAAACTGGATTTTTTTCTTCATCTTTCAAAGTTTACCACAATTCTGCTAGTATTTCAAATTCCTGATGTTTGATGCTCTTATGAAACCTGTTGTTAAAGCCATTGAGGAGTGTGAGAAGAAATTGAGTGCTCATATACAGCAAAGTACATGGAAAACAAAAAATGGAAAGCTTGTCTTTTGATTATATTAATTGCAATTAATCTTTATAGTTTAATAAAAATTTCATTTGCAATAATAACATGTCAATAACCGGAAAAAAATACAATAACTTTCGCATGATTATGTGTTGTTTTTATTTATTGCGCTTATATTTGTCTTAGTGACAATTTATTTTCTTTGACGATCAAGTAAAAAAACCTACATGATTCAATATGTTCACCAAGGGATCGGCCGGGAATCGGATAATATATACATCACGTGATCGAAACTTTTTTTCCCCATTTATAATCGATCCTTAATCGATCTTACGATGTAGATTCGATTTCGAACCGAACTGAATCGAATTTCAACAACAATGGATTGGCAGAAATGCGATGAATTTCGCTATGGCTTCTCTTAAATATATCTCTCAAAAATCTCTTTTGGGGTCATTATCAAAGAGTTTTGGTCAATTACGAAACTTATCTTCACTTGAACCCGCGTTCAACCAGTTTCGAACGTCGTCCCATTGTAATAAAAGACATTCATTTTCCACAACCTCAGTAAAAAGTCTCGCTTCCGTTTCAGACAAAGCAGTCGATCCTCCACTTCTAGCGGAGCGGCAACATGATGAAACGGATGTTGTAATTGTGGGAGGTGGGCCCTCAGGTCTTTCAGCCGCCATCAAAATAAAACAATTGGCTAACGCGGAAGGAAAAGAAGTGAGAGTAGTTGTGCTTGACAAGGGAGCTGAAATTGGTTAGTGAGATAAAGCTATGCAAGTTCATTCACATATTTATATACTGAATTTTTCATTTGCTATACAGGCGCACACATTCTTTCTGGTTGTGTATTTGAACCACGAGCGTTAGATGAATTAATTCCGGATTGGAAAGAGCGGGGAGCTCCATTAAATCAACCTGTTTTGAAGGATGATTTGAGATTACTTTTCAAAAAATCATCTATTCCACTTCCTCATCCTCCTATGTTTAATAATAAAAAGAACTTTATTGTTAGTTTAAGTAACGTGGTTAAATGGTTAGGGGAGCAGGCTGAAGAAGTTGGCGTGGAAATTTATCCTGGATTTGCTGCGAGTGAGGTTCGAATTTTATGCTTTTATTTTTATATAAGAGTATCATTTTAAAAAAGAAGTATTCAAATTGTATCCTATTCAGGTAATTTATAATGAAGATGGTAGTGTACGTGGTATTGCTACGAATGATATGGGCTTAGATAAAAATTTTAAACCAAAAGATAATTTTGAGCGAGGTATGGAATTCCACGCCAAAGTTACACTATTTGCCGAAGGATGTCATGGATCACTCACAAAGACATTGATCCGAAAGTTTAATCTTCGTGATGGTAAACAACCTCAAACCTATGGTATCGGTGTTAAGGAGGTTTGGGAAGTTGATCCCTCTAAGCATGTTCAGGGTTTGGTCCTTCACACGATGGGGTGGCCATTGGATTACAGAACTTATGGAGGTGCATTTCTATATACAATGGAAAATAATATTATGGCAACTGGCTTTGTGGTAGGCCTCGATTATCAAAATCCTTATTTACATCCTTATAAGGAATTCCAGGTTTGTTCTTTTTTTTCGTAATCTATCAAATTACTCTATAATACTCTAATCTAAAAATGTTTTCAGAGATGGAAACATCATCCATCTATTAAAAAATTCTTTGAAGGTGCCAAATGCATAAGCTATGGTGCTCGTGCGATAGTTGAAGGCGGATACCAAGTATGTTAATTTTATTTTGGTATCCTATATATGAGAAAGTGGAAAAATTGACATTTTTTTTAAACCATAGTCTATTCCAAAATTAGTATTCCCTGGCGGTGCATTAATCGGAGATACAGCTGGGTTTCTTAATGTACCTAAAATAAAAGGAACTCATACTGCGATGAAATCTGGAATTCTAGCGGGAGAAGCAGCTTATAATGCTATTATTAGTTCTGAGCAGTCATCAACTAACCCTATTACATTAACATCTTATGAGAAATCTTTTCAAGAATCTTGGTTATGGAAAGAGTTGTATACAATCAGAAATATAAGACCTTCTTTCAACGGCTCGTTAGGAATGTGGGGTGGAATCGCATACACCGGAGTTGAGTCTCTATTCTTGAAAGGAAGAGTACCATGGACATTCAAACATCACGCTGACTATGCTGCTTTGAAACCTGCTAGGTGACCTAGATGATCATAATTGGTATTCTTTATTTCTATTAAAATATTCATGTGATATTTGTCTATCATAGTGAGTGTAAACCGATCGAATATCCTAAGCCTGATGGAAAAATCTCTTTTGATTTATTGGAGAACCTTTCGCGAAGTGGCACAGATCACACAGAAAATCAACCAGTACATTTGCGTGTACGTGACCCAAAATTACCTGTCGAGAGAAATTTAAAAATTTTTGGTGGCCCAGAACAACGTTTTTGCCCAGGTAAAATACCTTTTAGATTTTGGATGCAATAGTGGAAATAGTAGCAGATTATCTCACGTTTTTATTTTCCCACAATCATTCATCTATAACAGCTGGCGTTTATGAATTTGTTGACGATGAGGCTAAACCTGGTCAGAAAAGATTGCAAATCAATTATCAAAATTGTGTTCATTGTAAAACATGCGACATTAAGGACGTATCACAGAATATCGACTGGGTGACACCAGAGGGTGGGAACGGACCCCGTTACGTGTTAACATAAAACACTTAATAACGATAATACTAGATTAAAATCACGTATGACATTATTATTAACAGTTATTATTAACCAATAAACGAATTGTAAATAATAAATCAAAATTCACCGTTTTAATCTTGACATACTAACATCATCATCATCATCATCACTTCATAAATTAAATTATCGTTATCTAATAACGATAACCTAATAATATCACTCTATGCATGAATACGCCTTTTTTACCTTATCCTTAGTTAGATTGCAACGATGAATAAACAAAATCAAATATTCTTATTGAAGAATTGATTAGCATGCCACGATGATCTACTGCATACATACAATACATACATTATATTAAGATAGATGAACGAAAGAGATAATCACGATGATTTAAACGTCATATCGCTTCTCACAAAAGTAATCCATCATCCATCATCCATCATCCATCCATCAATCTATCATCGTTTGCTCTCTGACTTATAAAAACTAGTTGTACTTGTGTGTCTTGGTTCTTGATATAAGAGAGCCGCTTTTTTGCTTTCCCATTAGCTTTATTCCCATATGCAACCTTATAGTGATACTACTGCCGCTGACTACATTGCACACCAAGGTTCGTGTACATGTTAAATTGTCTCTATTAGGTGACGCCTGGCTTTAACATCGAAATGACTAAATATTCTTTACTTTTTCTTGATTCATTGCACACATATATAGTGTGGAAGGCTTTAGCATTTGAAAATTGAGTTCTTTTATCTACTTCCATACTTTTCATATATATACACTACTCCTATTAATTAAATATACAGAATATAATATATAAAACTTCGTGCTCTTTTCCCTCGACAGAAAATAATCTTGTATCTTTGTTTCTTTACATCGCTTGATTCTTGTTCCGCTCTATTATAAAAAAATGCAAGTCTTAGTCCGAAACAATTCCTCCGCTCGTTTATTGAGATCTCTTCAACGATTGATCTTTAACCGTGGCTTGGCCACCGTCACTGATCATACTGTTTCTGAGTTTGCGCCTCCAACCGTTCCATATGCCCAAGTATATTCAAAGCCATTACCCGCTACATTAAAACTTAAAACTGGGCAGATATTTCAAGGAACTTCTTTTGGTGCTCCTACCTCAGTGTCTGGTGAAGCGGTCTTTACTACCTCCGTGGTCGGTTATCCCGAGTCAATGACAGACCCCTCTTATCGGGGTCAGATTCTCACCTTCACACAACCTCTAATTGGTATATATTATTTAATCTTAATTTCGATGATGCAATTACTGTTTAACATACTCAATATTTTGCAACTATCCCTTTATTATCGTCTTTTTTTAATAGGGAACTATGGCGTTCCTGGGCTTTTTAAAGATAAATTTGGTTTAATGGAATATTTCGAATCGGATCGTATCCAAGTCGAAGGCATCATTGTCAATGATTATGCGACAAAATATTCTCATTGGACTGCTGTCGAATCTCTTGGTGAATGGTGTGCTCGCCATGGTGTGCCTGCAATTTCTGGAGTTGATACGCGGGCAATAGTGCATATATTGCGAGACCAAGGTTCTACTCTTGCCAGATTAGATGTCGGTGAGGAAGCCCATAACCTCGACACCACCAATGTAAAATATGAAGACCCAAACACGAGGAACCTTGTGGCTGAAGTCTCCACCAAAGTTCCCGTTTCTTATAATCCATTTGGAGACATTAAGATAGCAGTCATTGGTTAGTAAAAATAAAATTGAAGATATCTTTACTTTATATAAATTAATTATTTTTTTATTTCATCTCAGACTGCGGTGTCAAACAAAATATATTGCGCTCGCTTGTGGGGCGTGGCGCAAGCGTGACAGTTCTTCCATGGGACTTTGATTTCACCAAAGTAGCTGATCAATTTGATGGCCTTTTCATTTCCAATGGACCAGGCAATCCAAAGAATGCCATCCGTTCCGTAAATATTTTACGAAAAACGCTCGAAATTTATCAAAAACCGATCTTCGGAATTTGTATGGGCAACTTATTACTTGGAATGGCAGCCGGGATGGATGTGTACAAACTCCGTTTCGGCAATCGAGGTCATAACGTTCCGGCAATTAATATGACCAACGGCATGTGCGCCATTACATCACAAAATCATGGTGATTATTAGAATCAAATATAAATGATAATTCTCTTTTAATTTTTTTATTTGTGAATTAATGACTTATTTTATTTTGCAGGTTTCGCCTTGAAAGATGATATTATGCCCATTGGTTGGAAGAAATATTTCGTTAACGCAAATGACGGATCGAACGAAGGGATTCAACATATTCACAGACCCGTTCGATCTGTTCAATTTCATCCCGAAGCAAAAGGAGGACCTCAAGATACAGAGTATCTTTTTGAGGAGTTCCTCGCCCAAGTGCGCGACGCGAAACTAAAACAAACAGGAACAAAGATCTACTTGCCAGAAACTCTGCCAAAACAAGAAGCCACTATCTTCGCCTAAAATCAACAACTCTCGTCTAAATTATCAAAAACAAACATTTATTATATATTAGTTTTTTTTTTGCAAGAACTTTGCGGTTTTTATTTTCAGTTGTCAGGGATAAATCACGAGGTCAAATCCAAAATTAATTTGTATTCAATATAAAATAAAATTAGTGGTATTCATTTACCACAAAAAATTCGCTTGTATAATAAAAACCCATGCGGTAAACTTCATTTTCTTCTTTATCTTACTATCATACAACAAATTTCTCATTGCCATCACATAGCTTACAAACTGGAGAGAAAAGGAATATTTTAGATCAAATATCGCCTAATATTGAAATTACTTTTCTTTTGATCAATTTCATCCATAATAATAATTATCACACATGTAATTCAAATTTGCAGGACAGACACTTTAAAGATTTGATTCGTCAATGAGTTTAGAGTTTTCTTCTTCACGTGCAGCATTCGCAAATGCACCGAGAAGGAATAAAGGCTTTCCACTAAAGAATTATTCGAAATAAATAAATAATTATGAAATGATTAATAGATCGATAATAAATATATTGATACTTGCACTTTATTAAAATTTTTCGTTTTCTTCTCTTGTAATTTCGCCGAACAAGGAGACAAGATACTATCGGTTGGTGACCTTATTCTTTGAAAATTGTTTTAGGTTCTGTTAAAAGGAACTTAAAATATCAAATATTTGATAAACGGATATACTCTATTCCTGATTTCTGCGTAATTATTGACTTTTTTCGAAAGGATTGTTTTTGCGCGATGGCATCCTCAAAGGGATTGCCATCGGACACTTGTTTAGACGCGTCATTATTAGCTTTTTTTTCTTGTTGAGAGGACATTTTGACTTGTCTTTAAAAAAGGTAAGACTGGAGGGATGAATCTCGTAATTAAAATTTCAAGTAGTATAGAAAAGAAAGAATCTTTATATTTCGTGTCAAAATATCGCGCTTTAATCTGACCAATAAGAATTTACATGTATATATAATCAAAATACCAGGATCTACATATTTTTGATAAATTAAATGTCTCGCAAAGAAATTCGTAGACTTCGTAAACTTCAGAATAAAAAATTACAGTCATACGAAGTGATAAAAAAAATCGAAAAAGCTACATCTGATGAACTATTTTCAACTGAACCGACTCAATATCTCTGTTTAGTTAATGTATGCTTTGGCGGTGCTGCTGGAGTTTTAGGTGAACAACTAGAAAAGGTTTTTCGGGAATTTGGGGGATGGAAAGGATGGAGATTCGCATATGGCAAGGTATCATTTATTTGTATCCATAATTTGTCATTTTTCCTTTTGTTATAGAAATTAATGATAATTTATTGATAATAGCCATATTCTTTTGCATTATTTGATTCATCGTGCAATGCCATGATAGCACGAAATTCGCTTCATGGGAAAAAATCTGAGATCCTTAACGACAAAATACTTTATATTGAATTTGTTAATTTATCGTGGATCAATTTCATGAAACAAATTTCAACAACTGCAACGATATCGTCATCTTCGTCACAGATAATTCCTCCATCAGAGAAAATCCAAGGACTAATAATAATGAAAGAGTTTATTTCTTTTGATTGCGAACAACGAATTATACAAGAATTACATTCGAACAAACAAAACTGGCAACAAGTTCAAGATCGAATGGTGGTAATTATTCTAAATATTTTATGTTTATTATGTCTGAATCATAAATACTTTTCTAATCATATTATTTTTTAATCTTAAGCAACACTTTGGTTATACGTTTACTTATCCAAATAAAGTTGATCTTGATAATTCATCAAACAATAAAAAAGAATTTCCCGAATTTATGAATTTACCTCTCTCAAAACTCAAAAAACTCTTTCCAGATATACCAAATATGGAACAAATGACTGCTCAATTATACCCAATTGGTGCGGGAATACCCCCTCACGTTGATAGTCATTTATACTTTGGCGATTTCATTTTGTCACTTAGTTTGCAAAGTGCCGTTCTAATGGAATTTAAGGAAATAAAAACGGGTAATACTGTTCTACTTGATCTTTCCCCGAGATCTTTACTTATTCTTAGCAAAGAATCTCGTTATGCTTGGACTCATACTATCCGGTAAGATTATTATTGTTAAGTACTGTCATATAATTAGCCTTCTTAGTCTTATTGAAAGAAAACTTTTTTAGAGCAAGAAAATGTGATTTACTTGACAATGGACAGATTAGAGATAGAAAAGAAAGAATTTCCTTAACATTGAGGACGGTTAACCGAAATAAAACTTGTAATTGTGAATGGCCTGAATATTGTAATTTATAAATATACATTCTATCGATAATAATATTCACGCTGTTACCAGAGACTATATGATCAGATGATTATGGTATATCGTGAACCTATCCCTGATAATTTTTTTTTATTTTTGTGTCGGATTTGTCATGTGACACACATAATTTTTCGGTGTAAGTTTGACACACCCCACATAGGATAATATCGTGCACCCCGAGTATTAATTTTTCCAATTTTTCTCAAAACGCGTAATGTTATTATTGTCACGAAAAACATCTGAACAATTTCGAACTTTTGGTGATTTTTTCTTAATTTCACGTTTTACTCATAATATCCCACTTAAGAAAAAGGAAAACATTCACAAACTTTCTCTAAAAACCATAAAGAAATCTGCTCAAATCTTTTCTAATGTGGAATCTCAAAAACAGGTCCAGCCTCCATTAATCATAGTGAAAAACGATTCGCACTCCCAGAAACAAGTTCAACAAGCTCGCTTAAATTTATCTTTGAGTAAGATCTCTTTAAAAGATAGCTCAGCAGATAAAAAAGATACTTCACAAGTTAATGTTCGTCCTAAAAATGACTCGCGCATTCATCTAGACCAAGATCGTTTATCAGACAAATCTGATAAACAAGATTCTTCACAAGTTAACGTTCGTCTTAAAAAAAGTTCTCCTTCTAACCAAATACCATACTGGGTTAATCTTCCCAAGGATGATCTGTATTTGCAAAAAAATTCACGTTTACATAGTAAACCTGAATCCAAAAACAGTTGTGATAGCTTAACAGAAAATTTGGACAAAACTGCCTTAGATCTTGACGAAACCGTTACGATTAAAGTCGAGCTTCAAATCGGGGATTTTGTTGAAGTAAGAAAGTAAGAAGGTAACTTTTAATATATAGGCATGAAATTTATTTTTTAAACTATTTTTAATGATATTTAAATTTGTATAAGATATGGAAAAGTTTTTGTAGGTATACTTATCAAACTTCGTGATCGCGAAGATGGAATTGACAAGAACACCACTTTATTACCCAATGGACGTGAACTACTTCATCGAGAAGACGACGTATCTTTTCGAATCCCCACTTATGCATATTCGAAGATTAATCCTTCAGCACTTGTTCCAAACTCGGTTATTCCTCAAACATATGGAAGAGTTGCCTCAAATTTTCTTCAAGCGAGTACAACATTAATACAACAAAAGAATCCGGAATTTCGAAAAGTTTATTCTCATTTTTCATCACCTGATGATGCTGAACATTCTTTAATTACCGTAGAGGATGTTGCCCGTTTTGTATTTAAAACAGAACAGCCACAAACTTTACAATTATTTGCGGCGCATAGTTTTTTATTAAATGATGGAATTCATTTTGTGACTGATCCCGCATCAGTGAGAATTGGAAAAATTCTATTACGCCCAAAATCTGATGTCCAGGCAATTGAAACAGTGCTTTCTTCAATTCGATTAAAAGATTCGGCATTCAACAATTTTCTAGCAAAAGCAAGGTCAATTATTCAGCAAAAACGAGTAGCGTCAGAGAACCATTCAGTGTCTGTTCCTTCAATAACACAATCCAAAATTCTACCCGCATTCTCTTCAATAGATAAATTGTTTATAAGATTTATTCGTACATTTATATTTTCGAAAGAAACTATATCACAAATGTCGTTTGACGCTCCTGTATCTGCGATTCTGAAACCTCTCAAACTATACGAAGGATTATTAGACCGCGATTGTGCTATTCAATTCATGATTGATATTGGTATGTGGGCACCATGGGAAAATTTATCTGTATATGAAACATCTATGGAATTAAACGGACATGGCATGTCCAAGGCAAGAGATGAAGCAATTAAACATTCATTGAATTTAGCCAAGAATCTGATCAATACTCGATCACCATTTCGGTCTAATTATGATAAAAGCAAAGATTCACCGTTATTGATTAAATCTCTGCCAAATCTCGGAGCAGAAGAATTCTATCCACGAGATATTTGTGAAGAGATTCGTTATGATTTTGGTGATGCACAGGTTTATACTATTGATGATATTAAAGCACATGAAATCGATGATGGTGTTTCTATAGAACGAATTAATCCTCATGAATCAAATTCTAGCGGATTTTGGGTGCATGTTCATATTGCTGATCCCTCGGCCTATATTCATCCAGATCATCAATTTGCTAAAGATGCAAGCCGTCGTGTTCAAACTGTTTATTTCCCAGAGAGAGTTTACCCAATGATTCCTGCTATATTAAGTGAGAAAAGATTTAGTTTAGGAGTTAATGCAGAAAGAAGTGACAATTCGGTTATGTCTTTTAGTATAAAATTGAGTAATGACGGTCAAATTTTGGATTACAAAGTTCGACCAGGGATAATTCGACGAATTCAGAAATTGAATTATGATGCTGTTGATACAATTCTATCATGGGATAACATCCCTGGCGGCAAAGAAGAAGCAATGTCACTTAGAAAAAATTTCTATTTTCATCCAAGACCGATCAGCTTATGCGAAGATATTAAAAGTAACAATGATAATACAAAGAGAATATTAAAAAATTCTCAAAAAGATCTTTTAGATTTGCAAAAGCTTACTTTGATACACATGAGAAATCGTATAAAAAATGGGGGGTTTAATTTCTCTCTGCCATCTTGTAATGTTAGTGTATCACCGAGTCCTTTGCCTATCACCACACCAAATCCCAATTCCCCTTCAGAGTTCTCCGGACTTCCTATAATCGAGACGAGTCTTGATAGATTTTCGCATTCTCCTTCGCGTTTGATGGTGGCAGAACTCATGATAATGGCTGGTCGCGTCGCATCTCGATATTGTGCAGAGCATAAAGTTCCGATCATATTTAGAAATCAACAAATTCCGAACTCTATTAAGGTGGAAAAACTTTTATCACAAATAGATTTAAATACTGGTTGTTTGCCTCCTGTTACAGCATTGAAGGCTCGATCCATAATGTCATCTGCTGAAATTAGTACTAGACCGGGTCATCATTGGGTTATGGGTATCCTCGATGGTTATTCTAAAGTCACTTCCCCTTTACGCCGTTACAGCGATCTTGTTGCTCATTGGCAAATTAAGGCATCACTATTGGATATGAAACCTCCTTTTTCAACAGAACAGATTTCTCAAATGTTGCCACATATTCAATATCGAGAAAGAGAATCGAAAAAAGTTGATATGCGGAGTACGAAGTTTTGGGTGTGTATGCTAATAAAGCGTTTAAG
Organism: Ambispora gerdemannii; assembly: GCA_910591945.1. NCBI lineage: Eukaryota > Fungi > Glomeromycota > Glomeromycetes > Archaeosporales > Ambisporaceae > Ambispora > Ambispora gerdemannii. The sequence continues at coordinate 12,032 of CAJVPL010000401.1, forward strand.
TGAATCTAATAATCTACCTGAATTGTCATGTATATCTCTTGAAGATATCAATGGTGAAAAAACAGCATATGGAGCTTTAGTAAGAGAATTTGGTATTAATGCTAAACTCAAAACATCTTATAATGCCAAAATCGGAGATATTTTGAAAGTCCATTTGGCTGGTGTCTTTCCTTTTCAACCTTCGTTAGAATTGATACATTAAATTTCAAAATTCGAAAATTATATTGCAGTTTTATAATATCGTGACACCAATCGATTAATTTTATATTTTGTAATTAAAGAGATTAGTTGTTATATTTTCATGTATATATTTTGATATTTATAATGACAACGACACAAAATGTTCACTGTCCTGGGATTGATTACCTCGTGGTCATTGATTTCGAAGCTACTTGTGACGAAAACCCAAACCCTCAAGCATTACAAGTAACTAAGGTAATTAAAAAACGGAATTTTGCTGAAAATAATTTGCATTTGAGTTGTTTTGGCTTGGTTTCGGTCGCTGGGCGCGTTCTCGAATCCAATCCTGATTTTTATTTTTCTTTGGCATTTTGAGAGGTATTGTGCATCTCTAACGAGCCTTGATTGGACTTGGCTTCCACCTGTGCTATTCGTTTACTAGGAAACGGCGGAAATTATCGAGTTTGCCTGGGTTGTAGTTGATACTAGCACTTTAGAAGTGGTATGTAAATAGCTAAGCTAATCAATTGATAATAGTTAATGAATTTTAATGTTGGTAATTAAAAAATATTAACCGTCAAGAGGATTTTTTTTATTGTATACTTAGGTTTATCAACACAGTCAATACGTCAAACCAGAAAATACGCCTTTAACTTCATTTTGTACTTCTCTTACCAATATTACTTGGGAAAATCTTGATAAAGCAGGAACTCTTCAAGAAGCAATAAAGTCCATGGACAATTACATCCAATCTTTTATAATTGCAAATTCAAAAACTTTCTGCTTCTGTACACATGGTGCATGGGATCTCAGAATTCAATTGCCTCGAGAAGCAAGGGATAAGCATATTGAATTGCCTTCGTATTTAGCGCATTGCAGGATGTTTGATTTGAAACAGGAATTTCAACGTTGGCAAGTGCATCATCCAGATGTAACATTAAAAAGTCAATCATTGGGAGAAATGTGTTCGGCTTTTGAATTACAGATTGTGGGTCCACAACATTCTGGGTTGAACGATTCGTTGACAATGGTCAACATTATTCGGTACTTTTGTTCTTTTGGTCATCCTGACGTATTTGTGAATCCGATCGATACCAACGCGGATTTGAATCAATTCAAAAAAGAACAATCAAAGGTAATTCATTTGGCTGGATTGCCTTACGATGTTACTCAACCTGAATTAGAAGCGTGGTTCTCCGGTCAAGGCGTTAGACCAGGAATGTTATGGATGATCAGAACACCAGATCATCAAAAACCTAGTGGAACAGGATTCGGTATATTTGCGACACATGATGATGCGATGGCGTGTTTAGACATGAACGGTAGGACTTTAGGTGATAGGGCAATTGAAGTCAGCCCAAGTAGTGAAAGAGTAATTGAAGCAGCCGGGGCAATTTTAGCTCCATTTCCGGTAATTATTTTTTTTTATTCTGCAATTATATATTTGATATATTTTATTTATACTTAATAATATCACAGATGACTAAAACTCGACTTCGACCTGGTGATTGGGTGTGCCCAGCGTGTCAATTCCACAACTTCGCTTCTCGGAGAACGTGTTTCAAATGTAATACTCACAATCCTAATCCTGCTCCTGCAACCCCACCTAATTTCACCATAGGTGATTGGATGTGTCCGAATCCACAATGTAATTTTCATAATTATGCTTCAAGGACTCAATGTTTACGATGTGGTAGTTACAAACCTGCCAATCTTTACGGGCCATCTCACTCCGGAAATATAGCATTCAGACCAGGAGATTGGATGTGTCCAAATCCAAGCTGTCTTTTTCAGAATTTTGCTTCCAGAACCCATTGCATGAGATGTGGATCAGCCAATCATATGGGATATGACGGATATTCTAGCGATCAAGGAGGATATGGTGGAGGTGGTGGTGCCAGTGGTCATCCCTCTTCACCAGCTGCAGCACCATTCCGACCTGGTGATTGGTATTGTCCTTCATGTAGCTCTCATAATTTCGCATCAAGATTTCAATGCATTCGTTGTGGATTGCCGAAACCACCTCAAGTGGCTGGTAATGCTGTTAATACTGCTAATATGAAACCCGGAGACTGGTTATGCCATAATGAAATGTGTGGTTATCATAATTTTGCAAAGCGAACACACTGTGCAAAATGTGGAATGCCTAATAATAGCGATGGATCAAATGGATATTAAAGGAGGAATCTACCACTGCTAAACTGGTAATTCTTAATTTGGGTGAGGACATTTTTTTTTTTTTTTATGAATTAATTTCTTTAAAGGGTGGTTTTAGAATATATTGGGCTTATTACTTCTTTTCTCGTATTATTTCTATTTTGAGGGCTGTGCGGTTTGGTGTGTTGAAAGGGAAAGGGAAGGTGTCCAGAGGTGCTCGCGGAATATATATAAATATTATTTTAAATTGCTGACGGTTTTATATTCGATTGCATTTCTCTAATTATGTATTTTTCTTGTGATATTATGTTACCTTTCTACCCTAGTTTTTCCATATTTCTGTATATAGCAGAATTATCAAATTTTTAATTACCTCATTACTCATTTATGGTTTTTTTATTTCTCATTTTGTGCGGTGGTTTTTTTCACTTTATTATTATTATTATTATTATTACTATTAGTCATATTAGGATGATGTTTATTAAATCAGGTTTACTGTTATTGTTGTTTTCTTTAGGGAAATGCTGCTGAATATGACTGAATGACTGACGACCGAGTAATTTCTTGTTATCTATCTGAATTGCTTGAGAAGCAAAGAAAATTGATCGCTCGAGTAACCTCCTTTACAAAATTCTGAATTTTTGTGATGGAATTAAGGAGTGGGAATTTGTGTAAAATCCTTCACCTAAATTCACTTTTTTACTTATATTAAATAGGTGCGAATATATGCTTGATCCGAATTATCAGAGAACGAACTTGACATGATCATCATCTTGAATATGCTGCTGGATTTTGTCGTTAGGGAAGCTACAAGTACAATACTATCAATTATACTTATTGAGCTACTTAATACTAATACAAGCGTACGAGTTCCGAAAAATAATATTTATTACGCACAACACAACACATTTATTTATATAATCAATTTTCCTATTTATTTGTCTAGTCAACAATCACACGTTGGTCGATTTCATGGAATTCTTCAAAGAATGTCTGGCAAAATGATCAATTTTACGTTAACAGGTAATTCGTTCATATAAATAAGAGGAAAAAAGCTTTTAATATTCACAGGTACATACTTTGAATAAATTGATTGCATGTCCAACGTCATCTGTACCAGCAACTTCACGAATCGAATGCATACTAAGTTGTGGATTACCCACATCTTTTAATGGGATTATGGGTTAGCAGGAATTCACAGAATAAACCCGGTAAGATATTATTTTTTATCTACTTACCAATTGTGCGTATTCCTAAATTAGCACTAATCATTGGCCCAATAGTAGATCCACAGGGAGTATCAGCACGAACAACAAATTCTTGAAGCGGAATATTTCTTTTTTCAGCAACTTCTCGTAATACAATCGTTGTTGCCGCTGTTGTGGCATAACGTTGACTAGAATTTACTTTAATTACAACGCCTTTATGCATCTCTGGACGATGATTTTCTTCATGTTTTTCAAAATAATTTGGATGTACAGCGTGTCCCATATCCGCGCTGATAAAAAAACTCTTATGCACTGTTTCTTCGAATATTGTATGAGAAGTCGTTTCTTGAATATTCCCTCTAATATTTGAAAATACCAATCTTCGAATAGTGGTTTCTAAAAGACTCGAGTTAGCCCCATGAGCTGACGTACTTCCAACTTCTTCATTATCAAATAAGGCAATCATTCTAATATTATGTTCATTTGATAATGAATCAGGATCAGATGTACTGTTAATTAAAGCTGTTAATGCAGTATATGACATCATCAAGTTGTCGAGACGAGCAGAGAAAATGAATTCATTATAAACTCCCCCGATTGTCGATGGTTGGGTATCGTATAGACAAAGTTCAAGATCCCTGATTTGATCAACCCTGACGTCTAATTCTTTGGCTAAAACTTCTATCAATATAGGTTGGTGCTTTACGATAAACGGATTTCCTGTATCATCATCTTTCTCTGATTTTCCAGGCTTAGTCAAATCCTTCGTAACAGTCGCAATCAAGGGACAGAGATGGTTTTCATTATTGAATTTAAATCCTGCAGAATTAACATCACGCTCAAGATGTATAGCCAGTGTAGGCACCCGAAGAATAGGTTGCCGAATTCTAACTAACTTGCTAATAAGTTTTCCATCATCGTCGACAATCGCACGTCCAGCGACACTTAAATCACGATCAAACCATGTATGCCAAATACCCCCACCATAAGTTTCAACACCAATTTGCAAATACCCAACTTTCTCTTTCTTTGAAATTGGTTTCAATTTCAAGCAAGGAGAATCAGTATGAGCTCCAACAATCGAAATACCGTTTCCTGTTTTGTATTTACGCCCAATGGCAAATGCAACTATTGTACTCCTGTTTCTAGTAAAATAATATTTGCCATTTAGCTCGAGGACGTTATTCCAGCTTTCTCGTTCACATATTTCTTTATATCCAGCGGCGGATAAACGCACACGGGCTTCTTCTACCGCATGAAAGGGAGAAGGTGAATTGTTAACGAATTCTATAAAATTGGTTGCTTCTTTTGGTGGTATTATGCTCATTTTACAGAAATTTCGTTCTCCGAAAATTCTCATTTTATACGATCTTACAATTATGCTTGTCACACGCATTAAAAAATAGTAATACTAAATGTTTAAACATACGTATTATTTATTAATTGTTTATTATTAATTAGATTCTCCATTTGTATCGAGTTTGATTCTTCTAATTATTTTTTATATGACCTCTTCCCAATATCAAATGGTACATATCTATTAAAAATAAAATTGTTATTATAAATGTAGATATATAATAGTCTCAAATCCAAAATTTGAAATATAATACTTACTTATATTTTATCATGTGCTTGATTTGTCGTTTCATGGTAATTGCAGTCAGAATACAAAAGTATACAAGTAATATTGGCCAAAACACAGGAATATCAAATAGTGAAAATAATGTGCAAAATAAAGATATGATAATCGCTTTTGTTGCAGAATGCCTATTTTTAAAATCGAGGTTAATATTATGATTTAATTGTTGCCTCCCTTTCGATTTAATAATGGAAATAAAAAATATTACCAAAATTTAAATTCTGGTAATCGTCGAATAAATGGCCTAAATTCTTCGTCCGCTTTAGTGGGAAGTGATGGTCCTTCCTCTATTTCACTTTCTGCTATGTCTAATTCGAGAGATGGATCAAACTTTGGCTGCAAAAAAGCAAGAAATAAATTGAGGAGATAAATCCCCAGTGCCTAAACAAATATACCAAACGACAGAATTAATTTATATTTATTTTATAATGCAATAATTTTTTTGATACTACTATACTTACATAAGTAACTATATAAAAGCCTTGGATTGTGAAAATACGAATTACGAACAATATTACTAGAGTGACGGTACCAAACCATCTATACCCGGTATATGGAGTTACTTCATCAAGAAATTTTTGATATCGCTATAAATAAATAAGCCACAAAGGGAAAAAATTAATATAATGAATTAAGACTAGAGCTTTTTATTATAGTTAAATTAATTTCAGTATTATTTATTAAAGCAAACTCCAGTTTAATTTAATCGGAGGGTGTCTATTTTCTCCGTGGTCATCATTGAACGATCCTTGTTACACTCTATTAACATTGGTGAATGAAATCAACAACCCTGAGAAAACTGCCGTCTTTCAGAGCACGCTTCATTATAACTTGGGAATTGCAATTCCGACCGGTTAGGGAGGATTCTTAGATAGATCAACTAACTGCTTCCAAATATAAAAACTTTACACCATGTAGCTTTGAAAAGCAACGTACCTTTTCTAAAGCAGTTTTCTGTGACCAAAATTCCGAGGCAGTATCTTCTGACAAATCATCAGATTGTGTTGCTGAGGTTGAAGCTTGCATCTTTTGAGTTTTGAAAAATACAACAGAACGATCAGTGTTTCAAAGAAAATTTATGAGTGATACATATCGATATTTATATATTTTCAGGTTTCAAGTTATATACGTATTATATAAGATGATGTCATTTTGAAAGTTTATCCAATGATAATTAATTATTTAAACAAGCAATAATTGCTAACGTTAATGAGACAAATAATTTTTTAAAGAAAACATACAAATGTATACAACATTATTTGAAAGATTAAGAAGAAATTAGCCTCCGAAACAGCAGCAACAAGGTAAAACCAATCAAAATGTATATATAACTACAATACATAAAAATTTTAATAAGTCAACGTTTCCAGGATCTATCACGCTCTTCGTCGTCATCATCTTCATCAACTTCATCAAATACGACTTCAGATTTTATGGCAGGTGTTTCAGATGATGATGATGATGGTAATAATTCATTTCCAGTTCTTGTCCCGACCACTTCACTATCACCATTAGTATCGGCATTACGCTCGACTGCGGTATTCTTAGATTCGGAAGTTGGCGCGGTTGTGTTTGTGTTTGCGTTTGCATTTGTTTCAATGTGCCAATTGATGGATACGTTACCAACGTCTGGTATGTTGCGCCCTTTAATAAGGGCCTGCGAAATAAATAAAAAAAAATCATCTTTTTAATATAACAAACCAATACAAATAATGTTTATTCAATTATATTATTAAATGTGTTAACAAACCTGTTCGGCTTCATGTCTATTTTTGTATTGGACTATCGCCGATCGAGCTTCCTCGATAAAGTTCAATGATTCGACTTCTCCAAATTGCTGATATAGAGAAGTAGCGCATAAGTAATGAAATTCTTTGAATTTATCTTTTTTAATTTTTTTTGTTCATTTTGTTTTTTGTTTTACTTTATTTTTAATTTTTCTTTTTTATTTGATTTTGCATATTTTGAACTTCTTTTATTGATATTTGCTGTTAACCAACCTCAAAATAACTACGAAGCGTATCTTGAGAACCACTTGGTATTTCTTTCACGATTAATTTAGTAGACCGATTATCAAGTTTATAGGAACGCGTGACTCCTCCGCCACGCACGCGAGGCCAAAGTCCACGCGCCCTACTACGATATCCGAAAATTCCTCCTCGTCCGCGAGATTTATAGAATGTTGAATCAGTTAAATTATTAGTGCTGCCGATAGTTGTCGTTGATTCACCCTAAAAAGTATCAAAATTAACAAAAACTTACAGAAATAACGCATTTTCAAATCAACTTTGATAGTCATACCTCTACTTTTGCTAATTCTGATTTTGCTTGTGCAGCATCAGCCAAGGATAGCTTACCGAGAGCGGAATCAGGAGCGCCACCAGATTCATTTAATTTACTTAACAAATCAAGTTCACGATCTAATCGTTCCCGTTCTTTTTCCTCCATAATACTTTTAGAAAGGGTTCCACTGCTTAGAAGTGGCGTTGATCCAGTAATGATTGGTTTAATGACTGTATTACTCGTGTCTTTCTTTATGTCTTCGGAAATTTTGCTCAAGCTGCCAAAAAGTTCTTCACGGCCTTTTGCGTCGCCAGTTTTTTTCTTGGCAAGTTCAATTAATTTATGTTGTTCTTCTATTTGGCGCTGAATTAGCTCCTCTCTTTTTTTCTGAATTTCAAGCATTGCTTTAAGATTTTCTTTTTGTTTCTTTGCTTTTTCGTCCATTTCTTTTTGCTTTTCAGAGACGGAGAGAACTTGAATTTCAGTTGGAGAAGACTGCGAAGCTAATTCCTGTTTCGTTGCAGGAACAACCGCTTGCTTTGTTAATAAGGGATTTGTAACTGGATGTTCTTCCTTATCTGCTTTGTGCCAATAGACCTTGACAAATCGATTGTCAAAGATCGGTTCCGGAGAGTTATATGCTTTGGAAGCTTCTTGGCTTGTATTAAATTGAATAATGGCTTTTTGAAAGGATGGATCAACGTTGATATTGATAATGGTACCAAATTTCTTGAAAAACTCATTTACTTTATCGATGGTGCAATTTTCTGCAGGAATATTTTCAACAACTAAAGTTGAATTTTTATTGGCTTGGCCACTTCCACTTCCAGCACGATTGATACCCCCACGAGCACCACGACCACGTGCACGTCCCCTGAAAAGAGTATTTCGTGTAGAATGTGGGCTAGGCTGCTCAATATAATGGGGTGTGTTTGGTGTAGTAGGTGAAAGTGAAAGACTAGAATTTGCTTTCGAGATGTCGGAATTCGATTGAATTTCAATGTCCTTATTCTCCCCAGTTACTGGTGATATTAAATCTTCTGGTCTTGATAAAGCAGCACGCTCAGGATCGTAAGCATCAGCATTTGGGGTCATTGAGCGAGAAGATTGCTGGTTTTCTGTATTCAATAAAATAAATTTAGAATTTAGCGTTAAGAAGTTTCAATTTCGTTATTATAAATTGATAATCTTTCAAACTTACGGAACGGAGGTTCAATTTCGAATTGATTATGTACACCTCCTGCACCCATGAAGAAAGGTGGTCTTCCTGCACCCATCATACCAACATTCGCTGCTAAAGGTGCGCCAGTAATTGGAGGTATTATTTCAAAGGGACGGTTTAAAGGAACATCGTCCACTACGATTCTATCAACTCCGTGATCGAAGGGACACAGATCGCCACGCATGCAGTATCCTTTTTCTGTAAAATAGATAATATTAATAAAAAACAATTTCCCCATAATCAACGACAACAATAATAAATAATACCAACCATCATAATCCCGACATCTCGATTGCCTATTTGGTCTAATATCAGGAAATCCCCCACGATTCACAACTAAAGGCCTACCTCGAGCACTACCACGATCATTGATTCTTCCACCACGCATCTTTCTATCATCGAAACGATCTCCTAATCCATTTATACCATTAGCACCCCATTCGTTGCCCCATCTACCAGGTCCACTTATATTAGATACGGAAGGGTTAGGTGTTATTGGAATAAAATTTCGATTGCTCGGTCGATTATTCCTTTCATAGTCTAAGCGCCGAGGTCCGCCATTGAATCCTATCCCAGTATTATTTGGAGTATAACCATTATTGTTGTTATTATTGGTATTGTTGTTATTGTTATTGCTGCTGCTGTTGTTGCTGCTGCTATTACTATTATTACCGGTTCCACTACTAATATTTTGATTATTGGGCCCTATTATATTGCTTCGAGGCATTTTATTTGACCGAAAATCTTCCTCGGATTCGTCTCGACGACGTTTGGAAGAGCGGTCATCTTGAAAATTATTATTATATTCAGCTGCAGGTCCAGTTGGAATACTGTCACCGCGAATTCTTTTATTTTTTGTTGTTTCCCTTTCTTCATCACGACTACTAAAACTAGATTGTCGTTCAGCATGACGTCGATGATCATCTCGATTTTCTCCGTCACGCTCTCGATGTTTGAAATTTCGATCGTCATCATCTTCAGAGGCTTCACTATCTGCTCGCTTTTTTGCATCACCAACCTTTGTTTTTTGAGAAACGACTTCAGCTTTGCTGTCTTCCTGTTGCGTTAAAGTTTTGGAAGATTTCTTTTCAGCCGGTGTAAAATATGGAATTTTGGGAGTCGGCTCATAATGATTTGTTGAAGGGGAGGAAATTCTCTCACCCAAATACTCTTTATTAAATAACTCGTTAAAAAGTTTGCGGACGAAAGGTTCCGTTTCTATAATAAAGCCATAATTATCAATTAATTAAATTCACATGAAAAAAAGGGCCGGATTACTGAGAATTCAAACACAATACCTTCTTTTAAAAAATCATCAAGTTGGCTTATACAGAGTTGTCTTAGATCTTGACTGGAAACATCGTGTTTCAATAAGGCAAGAACATATTCTGCAAGTACTGCAGGTTCTGCGTCGCTTCTATAAGAATTAATTATTTGAACCTTGTGTTAATGAAAAGAATATTTGCACATGAACCTAGAACAAAATATATTAATAGAGAAATGTTGTCTCAAAGGAAAGAAACTGTACATTGGTTCTAATTGTTGAATGAGATATTCCTTCAAAGCTTTTGAGGAAGAATCGTCAAGGATCATTTTCAGAGTATCTAAAATTTTCAAATTTATAACTAAAGTTTAGGAAATGAAAATTTGAAATCGCATAAACACAAAAAATACTGAATGCTTGGATACCTGAGGGCCTGAGGTTTGGGACAGATGGTTGGACGGAAAAATGAGAGTAGCTATTAGCTAAACTTCACAAGTGAACTGTTTTCATTACAGTCACGGGATGATGCAGTTAAAAATGATGACGTAAATTTTGTAGCATAATTCCTTTATAAATTTCTAAGTGCAGATGTTATTCAGCATATCGGGAAATTTGTTGTTTCCAAATGTTTTTTTAAGCTTTGAAAGTTAATAAATCAAATTATATTTTTAACAAAATCATTGATTCATAATTTCTAAAATAATGAATTTGAAATTACTTTTGTAAATAATTTGGAAGATTCACTTTTTGATTTCTTAAATCAGATACTATTTGTAGATTTACTTGAAGTAAATGATTATAGTTAGGAAATGCTTGAAAAATGTTCAATTTCAGGAAAAAGCTGTATTTTTTAATATTTTCTAGTTAGTTTCCGAAATTTAAGTCAAAGGATTTTCTGGTTTTTTTTCGATATTTTTTTCTGATTGAAAACTGGATATTTTATTTCCTAATTAATTTTTTTTCTCTATTCTGCTTTTTTTCTACTTTACTTTTTCTTTCTATTCTCTGCTTATTTTTTTGCTTTGTAAAGTTTGAATGAAAATTGAACCTTCTGTTTTGTCATAAATGCCAGAATTTTGGTATCAAATGATCATCAGGGACATATATAAGTTATATACGTAATTATCACCATATTCCCCGATCCCAATCTCATATATATTAACAAGTTACTCGCTATTTATTGACTTTTTTTCATAGCTTAGTACGCGGGAATTTTTACTATATAATAACAACAATTGTTTCATCGATGTTAATACTTATCGGAAATAGATCATTTTCGTGTAGGTGTTTAATCTTTATTTGAAAAATGAGTAAACATATCAAATCTTTTATAATTGGATGAATCAGACAGAGACATGATTATCTTCTGATCACCTATAAATTAAATTGCGAAAATTGAGTTTTTATTCTTTACCGAGAATCTGCGGAACTAATAAACTGCTGCCAAAAAGGATGACTCAAGATGTTTTTTAACGACTTTTTCACTACCAGCTTTTTCCCGTCTTTATCATATTCATGATCTAAATAGTAAATCGTATCAATCTGAAATTCTTTCAAATACTTGTACAATTTATCGTAATTTTGTCCAACACTTGTTGGTCCATGACTGTCATCGGATATTGTAAATTTACCGCCTTTTTTGATGATTAACTTTTTATAGTTTTTTAGATGAATAAATAAATAAATAAATAAATGAATGAATGAATTGAAAACGGTAAACTATTCTTAGATTTTACCTCTAATATATCTCGTTGAGGATATGCGTCCGTTAACCCTTTCTTCCATCCAGACGAATTCAATTCAAATAATCCTCCATAAGACACCACAAATTCTACATTACGTACAACTTTTTCCCACACTCGCGTGCCAAACTTCCATGTCGGTCTAAATATCCGAATCACATCAAAATGACCCACGATGGTTGGTTTTATCTCGCATAGAATTTTATATTGTGCGTCAAAATAAGCAGAAAATAATATCTCCTCCCTACTATCACTACTATTTTTAATATTATTATCATCACTCTTCCCGTCATTATTGTAATTTATTTTCTTGCCTTCCACTTCAGCTTCTTCTAACGCTCTCTCAAAAGTCTCCGAATCAATATCAATAGGTACCTCAAAAACATGATGCACCGATCCAACCACATAATCTAATTGAAATTCACGAACAAGTTTCGAAATTTCATTAGAAGCAGTATTAATAGTGATTGCTTCAGATTCAAGTCCTATAATTAATTTTATTTCTGAATTATATTTTGATTGTAGTCGACGCGCCTCTATTACATATTCTTTAAATGTTTTGTAAAGATCAGAGGGGTGAAGATGAGACTTAAAAAAATAGAAATGTATTTAATCAATACTCATGTCTCTCTAGTTGAATTAATATTAATTTTTCGTATCCTGACATGTACCTCTTCAGGATATAAATCTTTGACACGATATCTGGGACAATGTTCCGATAGTCCATAAATTAGAAATTTCTTATTTATCGCTTCCTGGACAACCTCTTCCAAATTTCCTTTTGCGTGTGCACAAAATTGTCCAGAATGACTATGCATAGAAATTGGCATTTTTAGCGAAAAAGAAAAAAACGGAACAGGATGATTACATGTCCATCTTAAATCACATAAATCATGCTTTATTTTGATTTGGGCATTATGACTGTATTTTATCGTGTTGTATACTCAAAAAGTAGTTTAATATTCGAAGATACTTTACAACCCTTCATCAGCTCGCTTTCTCGGAAAAATGGTAAAAAACTATTTATTCACATGTCGTTATTAATGAAATATTATTATTAAAGAAAAAATGCTCTTATTTATTTAGCGGTTTTATCGCAGCAGCACCTAAAACAAAGAAGGTGGGCCTCCAAAAAAGCAGGAGGGTCTACGCACAATAACCGTGACTCCCCAGGTCAACGTCTAGGTGTTAAGTTATTTGGTGGTAACAAGAATTCGAACACTTATTTTTTGCACTCTCTTTTTTAAATGTATCCATATCAAATTCTTGTTATTTGTGAAATACAGGTGAACACGCTAAAGCGGGAGCAATAATAGTGCGACAGCGAGGCACAGTATTTCATCCTGGACAATATGTAATATTTTATTTGAGCTTTCTTCTAGATTTTATATGAGAATAATTATAGATAAATACAAATAATAATAAAATAGGTTGAAGTTGGTCGTGACTTTACTTTATGGGCAAAAGAACCTGGATATGTGAAATTCTACACTGATCCGCAATGGCCTAAAAGGAAATTCGTCGGTATCGTATTTCATCGCGACGACAAACTTCCAAAAAACCCAACAGAACCTCGTGATCGTAGGTTCGGACTTATTGATTTAGTGGCACATCGTGAAGAACAACGTAAAGTGAGAGAAAAAGCACGAGAGAAACGAGAAAAAGAGCCGATTTATATTTAATTTCATATTTGATGAAGCTGAACTTGAAGTTATTCAAAAACCTTTGACGTAACTAATAAGATTTTTTTTGAATTCTTAAGCAAATTACAATAACAAAAGACAATTTAATGAATTTAATAAAGTTATCTTTAAATCTCAAATAGTTTTAGTTTCTTAGCAATCGAAAATTAAATTCTCGTTATTTACACTGTATTTGAACGAGAATTAACTTATTTTAGATTAAAATCTGCATATGATAAAATTCTCTGCTTTAATTTTGCTTCATAAATAAATTATAGAAATATGAAATCAGACCTAATCTAAAAAAAAATATATTAATTCTAAGGTAAAAGAAATTAGAAATAAAATGCAGCATTTTATTTCTAATTTCTTTTTTATTTTAGAATTAATATATAGAATAGTCACCCGACGGTTCAACCCACGGATCATCCGGGTGATCAATAGATACACCTGGATGAAAAGATTATCTATTAAACCTGGATTGCTTATACAAAGAAATCTCTCTAAATACAACTTGATACTTAATTTATACATTTTAAAGTACAAAAATATAATAGTCAAAAATTCAATTCTATATAAATTAATATTCAGTTTCTTGATCTCATTCAAGATTTATGAAAAGTAACTTGAATTACAAGATTTGAAGTTCTATTAACAAATTATTTTTGACAGACAACTTGGTTCAATGGAAGAAGATACAAGAATAAATATTAATTTTATAATAATAAGACAATCATTAACTTATTGTATTAAAGATTAAAATTTATTAATTTATTTGAAGCATGAAAGAGTGTGTGATTTCTATTTTTTTATCTTGAAATGTATTGAAAAATTTTGTATAAATAGAAGTACTGTCTTAACATACTTTCTCTCATGCTTCAAACAAATTAATAAATTTTAATCTTTAATATAATAAGTTAATAATTATCTTATTGTTATAAAATTAATATTTATTCTTGTATCTTCTTCTATTGAATCAAATTATCTGACAAAAATAGTTTGTTAATTGAATTTCAAATCTTGTAATTCAAGTTATTTTTTATAAATCTTGAGCAAAATCAAGAAACTGAATATTGATTTATATAAAATTGAATTTTTAATTATTATATTTTTGTCTTTAAATTTGAAAAAAATGATTAAAATATTTTGGATAAGCATATTGATTTGCTATAGCATTATTTTTATATAGTTATGCATCATAATTTTAAATAAATAATATTAAAATTGTATACTTGTATATTGCAACTCTAAATAAGTGAAATTTTTTTTAGTAATTTATTTTCTTTAATATTAAAAGTACTAGAATATATGATTACAAGTATAGAAATATTGATACCTTTATATTTAGTTAATAACTCCTATTAATTAATTATTGATAAAATTCTTTAACAATTTCTATCAAAATTGGTATAGGTTTAAATATTTATTTTTGTACTGATCAATTTTATTAGTTTATTTCTCTCTTTCAACTTATATGACTCTCTTATCAAAAGTAAAAAACTCTTTATTTAAAGTATATTTTGGTGCTCCCTCTGTAGATTCTCAAATTATCAATTCTCTCTTTTTTTTTATTATTATTTAATTAATTCTTTTATTTCATTGAGATCAAATTACCAAAAATAAATCTTTTTTTTATAACTCCTTTATGAATATTTATATTTTATAATTCTTAATCAAAATTTTCTTTATAAATGATTATTACATCTTTATTGGAGAATCTATTAACTCATATTTCAATACTTATCTAAAAATTCAACGTTGAGAAATAACACTTCAAATAACTTAATAATACTTTTATTATATCTGTTTTCTATCTTTAATACAGTAACTGAATTCTTAGTTAATTTTTTATCTAAATTCAAGAATGAGATATAATATTTGGATCTTTTATTATTAAACAATTATTTAAAGATATCATTGAAGCAAATTTTAATACATCTGAAAGAAAAGAACTATGAAAATAAGTAATTTGATTATTAAATATTTTAATTTATCAAAATTGACATACTGCATTAGGAAATTTCTATACCCGTTGATAATTGATTTATACTTATGCCCATTGACAATCAATTATTAACACTTTCATTATTTATCATCAATAGGAATTACAATTAATTGTTAGTGATTAAAATTGATTATAATCACTGTTATGATTGGAAATTCCTATAATTTCTATAATTTTCATAATTTTCATAATTTTCATAATTCTTATAATCTTTATAAACTCTAAAAACATTATAAACTCTATATTCTTTATAATTTTTATAT
>CAJVPL010000402.1:0-27623 GCA_910591945.1 Ambispora gerdemannii
ACAAATTACAAAATAAAAATAAAAAAAAAAAAGATATACAATAACTTTATAATAATAACTTTATCAAAAAAAAATTTAAAAAATATATTATTACTATTTTGTATAATTTGAAGCTTTGTTACAGAAGATCATATGATATATAATATTAAATCAAGTGAAAAAATTTATAAGATATAATTTTAAATAAGAAATATCTAAAGATAGGTAATATATATTTATTTATTAATTAACTAGAATGAGACCAGAAATATTTAAAGATAATTATATTCTTTAAAAGTTAATTTATAAACAAGTTAAATATAATTTTTTTTATTAATTCAATTATATAATATTAACTTTACAATATAGATAAGAGATCAATTATAAATATTATAAAATATATGTATGTATTATATTTGTTAGATCAGATACTTGATCTTCTGATGTGATAAAAGTGTCCAGGAAAAGATATACTAGAGGTACATCATATTTATCACAGTTATTATTTATAGCAAATAGTTCAAATTTTGCTGGTTTGTTTTAAATGTTGAATCTACAATGATCTCTGTAATATTTTCTTTCCCAACTTTATTTACAAAAGATGTGATAAATTCCAGACTCTGAATAAAGTCATTTTCAAGATAGAAGATGACTTTGAACTCTTCGTATTGAAGTATATCCTGCTCAATGAACTTTTTAGCAGATTTTAGTTGGTTTGCTATATCAGTTACATATTGCTGCTTTGAGAATTGCACAATTCAATAATATACTTGCTGATAAGTATGTATTTTTCCATCTATTAATTCTTCTCTGCGAAGATACTTATAAATTTTACTTTTACGCAAACTGTAAATTATATTTTTCTTAATTCACGCTTTGGCATTTTCTAATAGCTTAGATCTGTAATGTATGGGATATATGTGCTTTTCAAGATGCTGAATAGTCAGCAAATTTCGTCCTTTGTCAAAATCAATTCTGACTGTAATTGAACTCTTACAGTTGAATCTTTGAATCATAGATTTTGCTTCATTGATATGCTTAACTGACTGATCTCTTGGTTGCTTGAATTAATGATCTTTTTATTGGCTGCAACAAAGATAATATATTACACATCTCTTTTGCTGATCATTTTTAGTATGTAAATAGAAATGTTCAATTATCCAATGATATCCAGAAAGTCTCTTTAAAGGATTGAGAAGATCATTAAGGATATGTTAATAGATTTCTTTCTTATCAGATACCTCTCCAACAAGATCAAAATCTAATACAACTTTTATAAAAAACTTTACAACTTTATCTTCAGCTTCACAATCACAGAACTGTGTGATCATTACTTCCTCCAGATCTTCAATTTCATATAATAGCTCATTATACTCCTCTTCTACTGAATTATCAATCACACTCTCATGATTATTTTTCATATTGCTGTTAAAAAACACTATTTCGTTGGAAAATGCATTTTGATTCCTATATTTTTTTTCAGTGCAAGTATTACACACAGAAAAGATTTTCATTTGACTTCCTTTCACTCGAGTAAATTCTCTAATCAATCTTTTACAGCGATATCGAGTACATAATTTTTTTTCTTTAATGTTACTAACAGCTAAAAAAAGTTTTTTTTTGAAAGAATTTTAGTTCAAAACTAATATGAATTTCTGTTCGACTTGCAAAATATTTATCATGTTCTTTAATCATCTAATACTAATAATATACCATTAATATTATTATTTATGACTGACATTTTATTTATTTTATTATTTAAATAGTTGTATAATGATGAGCAAAATAATTTTTTTGGCTTTGGAGGAGGAAGAAAGAAAATTTTTATATAAATCATGATATCTGTTCTTTTAGCAAGATTTTATCTGTTCCTGATGCATTGCATCATATTATATCATGTTGCATTATATCATATTACACATTGTAATACAGGTAAGTATCATATTTAGCAAGATCTATATTTTGATTTATTTTTTTTAATCTAAAAGTTGCTAGTATTATTGCAGGTATCAGATAATTAGGCAAATTCAGGGGATTACTTGTAAGTTTAGTTGGAAAAGGGAAATAGATATTTATTAGACGTTAATATCTATACTATAAGTATTATTTAATATAATGACTTAAAGGAGTTACAGAAAAAATAAATTTATGATCAGGTAAATATTTAAAATTTATAATTAATATATTTATTAATTTAATTCTAATTACAATCAATGCTTTCTTTCTTGATTTATATCAATTTAATTCTAATTATAATCAATATTTTTTCTTTTGATTTATATTTTATATTGAAGCATTTTGATCAATCAATAAAGATCCATTAACAGAATCAATGTTCAATTATTTCTGAATAAGACTAAACTATTAACAAGGTAATAATTATTATAAAGTGAGTACTATGATCAATCAATTATTTTATTAACAAAATATGTCTTCTAAATTATAAGTCTTAACTATCAAAGATAACGGAATGATGATAATCGTAATTGATTATCTTTTCTTTGATTAGTACTTGATTTATCATTTGGATTTCCTGGTGATAACAAGGAATTACCAGTATGATGAGAATTTTTCTGATCAGAACGTATTTCTATCTTCACCAGGTAATTCAGACTTTCTTCGGTCATTGAATTATCTTCATTTTTTGTATTGGTGAATAATTTTCCATCTTTGAAATTTCTTCTAATTTCTCTTTTGTTCTTTATTAAAGCGCTTTGATCAATTAAAATTCCATTAGCGGAATTAATGTCCAATTATTTCCTTTTCCGAATAATAATACTTAACTATCAACAAGCTAATAATTATTATAAAGTGAGCATATAATCAATTAATAACTATCTCTTTAATGGAATGGATGTCCAATTGGTGCCTCTTCCAGATAACAAGTCTTAATTATTAGTGAGATAGTAATTATCAAGCATAAAATTTATTATAAGTTCTAAATTTACTTAAGGAGTATATACAATTTTAATTTTATTATAAGTTCTAAATTTACTTAAGGAGTATATACAATTTTAATTTTATTTACAGATATTATTAATATGATGGCTAAAGGAATAAATTTAAGGTAAATATTTATTATTATAATTATTGTATCTTTATTAATGCTAATGCTGATACTAATTAAAGCCTTATATTATTCTATATAAAACATGATTGATCAATCAAGAGCTTATTGATGAATCAATGTTCAATCTGGTAGCAAGTCTTAAACTCTCACTTTATGATAATTATTATCTTGTTGATGGTTAAGTTCTTTTATTGAACATTCTTAAAGTTTAGATTTACTTTCTAGTACATTGATAATAATATAAATAGTATTTTATAACCTTAAGCGAAGTTTATTTGGTTTTTGGTTACTTTAACTGTATTTACTAATTTCTCTCCCGACATTTTTAATTAATTCTCCAAGCTAAATTTAAGCATGCGTTTTTCGTCTTTTTTACATTTTCACTGAAATCCCTGAGCAAGATAAAGTAGAAAAGATAGCCGCTGGCATCCCTAGTATTTGTTTTTTGATGCATTATAAAATTTATACTAAATCACCAAATGATTGGTTAATTATAGTTGTGAGATTTGGGATTTGGAACTCATTTGAATTCGGCAATAGGAGGTTGCTATTCTTAATGCCTTCCAAACCCAAATTGCCATAATTAAGGGTACATGTATTTGGGCGGCTACCATATGCTGCTACTCAACAGAAACGGAGACAACAACCATTCAGACTAATTCAACGACGTATAGGAAGAAGAATTATCAATTCAAACTTTAATAATAAATTTTATATCGATATCGTTGGTTAATTCTAATCTTCAATTTTGTTTGCGATAATTATAATAGAGAATAAAGTAAAAGCATAATCTTAAACAATTAGGTCTAAAATTTATAGTTTTTTATTATTATTATTAGGTCTAAAATTTAGTTTTTTTTTGTTTTTTTTTTATTATTATTAGGTCTAAAATTTATAGTTTTTTTATCCTTTATAATTAAATGAATATAAAACAATTTTAAAATTAGGAGATAATAAAAGTCTAGCAATATATTTACTTATCTGAATTACACAATAATAATGGATATGTTGTATCAAATACATAAACAATTAATTATTACATAAAAATTACAGGTATAATCTAAAAATGAAAAGAAATTAACATACATTATATGATGAGATCTAAGACATTGTTCTTAGGTTTTCGGTAAAGTCCCTTTCTTTGGTTTTTTCTCAATGTATTATTTTGTTGTTATGTACCGTCCTTTCTGTTCTTTGCTGATAATAAACTTCGTGGATCCATCATTGTCAAATCAGTATCATCATCATCATCCTCCTCCTCCTCGTCATAATATTTCCTTTCATTTATTCCACTGGATAATGTAGGAGTTTTATTATCAATAATGATAGCGGAAGACTGATTATCATCCAAAACGTCACTTAATAAACCCTCATTATAATTATCGATATTATTATTGTTTAGATTGCCTGTGTTGTTATCTATAAACTCATCCTCGTCGTTATCTGAAGATATACTATCAATTATTACATGCGGACCCATATTTGTCATCGTCATAATTTCATCACCACTGGACCGCCGACGCTGTTGACTATACTTTGCACTGGTACTATTCTTTCGCAGTCGTACCATCTTGAAGAATCCCGAGGCGGCAGAGGATGAGACTCTACTACCACTATTATTATTGTTCCCCTCACTATTTTTTTTAAGAGTAGAAATAGCTTTTTTGGATTCATCAATAATCCTAATATCTGATCCAGCCACTGTACTCGAGTTGTCACTCCAAGTAGAGCTTTCATTTTTTTGTATTTCAACGGTTTCAGTTTCATCCGGTGGATTTTGTTGTTGTTTGGTCATCCCTGGCGCGTCTTTTGCTTCACTTAACAGCAATACACCATAGACTAATGAAGCGATTCCCAGTAATACGAGAAATAGTGCCCAAGTTGGATATGTGTCTAATTCATTCAGATATATCATCGAGTTTATGAGACCCATTGCAGTATAAAATCCGAAGAAGATTGGTACAACTAATACGGAATCGTGAAGTTTTAAAGCCGTGTTTAAGCAAAAGATCTAAAAATATAGTTTATACATCAATATAAGCAACAAAAAATAACTATCCCGTAAACTAAAAATTTCGACATGCCTGCAATACGGAAGTTACTGCTAATCCGAAAAGAATAAACAAACTTAAATTATCGGTGAATTGATTCTGTCCTTGTAGAGACTTTGATAAAAGTAAAACGCTATTATCGTCAAGTCAAATAATGACTGTTTAATATACTATATTATTATTATTAATGTCATGATTTTAAATGTAAACACGATTACTCACCCACTTTTAGCCAAAAGTAACGTTTGACTAGCGAGCATTCCACCAACACCAGCCATTGCCATTCCCACCACTTTCTTTAATCGCTTAGTCTCCAAACTACGAAAATAACTATGCATTTTTTTCCGTTGTTCATTCTTTGCAAACCAATACGCGTACAGGGCAACTCCGAGTACCCCAAATGTAAGTAGGTCGAGAATTGAAAAATACCCAATGAAAACTGGACGCATGAATAAAGCTTTGAGTTTTTCGAGCGTAAGACTTTCGTCTGCGAGATTGAAAGAAAAAGAATAAATACAATAGTGATAACAGAATGGATAATGCAAACCTTACTCACCACCTTCTCCTTTATTCATTCCTCCGAAAACGACAACCCATATCACACTAGCAATCACAACAAACGTCCCCACGATATCCTTTCTAGTGATACGCGTACCGACAAGAGCACGAGCAAATACAAAGTTAAATATTAGCGAAACAGCGCCAAGCGGTGCAACCCATTGTGCTTTCAAAAAGTCTTTAAAAAAAAGTTTATATTATTGTTAAGGTTGCTATCATTTTTGAATAAATAATACAAAATTTTATCATTACTTGGTAATATTTAGTATTTTTTTCTATATTTATTGAATAAGAATAAATGTATCCAACTTACAAAGAGCAAGCGTACTGCCAAGCAACTGACTAAGAATATATAAGTAAAGTCCCATATGCCATAACGGTCTTCCGCACTCGTTTCGTTGCGAACTCGGTGGTCGAATTGAATTTTTTATATGATCGAGATTTAAGATATTTAATCCAGCCGCATTCATAATGGACGCGCCTATACTCACTGCGAACCCCAGTATGAAATTCGTTATCGATGGCTCATGTCCTGAAGACATTTGTAAAGTTGGATTATTTGAGGTGGGGTGGTTGTTATTCGGTAATGCTTGTTTTTTTTGGTATGTTAAAAAAAGAATGAGAATGTACGTTTACAAAATGGGTGTTTGTTGAGATATGGTTACCGTATTTATTTATTTATTTATATAATGTTTAGTTACCAAAAAAGTTCTGTTTTTAATTAATATACATGTACGGATGCTTTATTTGGCCGAATTACGAAAAAAGAGTAGCAAAAGGAGAATTATGTACACGCATCTCATTGAAAACCAGTTAGAAACCAGGGACAAAAGATTTTCGGAGTTAAAATTAAATTAGTGTATGATCGTCACGACTTATTAAAATGAAATTTTAATCATGGATGAAATAATAATAGCTATAATTACAGAATAAATATTATTTGTATAATACCATACTAATGGGATTAAATTTGAGATACAAATCTCTAGATGAAAAACTAATAGATTTAAATTATTAATTTACAATGTCTATGATTCATTTATTATTCTTCTTTTGATTGCTTATAATAATCTCTATCCTCAGGCAATCCGTTTTTATCAACATGTACTCGACCAGTAGTCACGTCTAACGATGCTCCTTCTGTCGAGGCTTGTACTTCATCTCTCAAGCATTCGCTCACTTCCTCTGCACCAATTCCCGTGCTATCATTTGCTAACCAGATGACTGGCTGTTTGGCAATGAATGCCGGATGTAAAAATGCATGCTCCTCCAAATTTCGTGTGTTTGTCTCTTGAGAAATATTTGCTTCGTAACTCTCATTATCGTCTTTGTGATGTTTTCCCAGTAAAGGTTTCGCCTCAGTTTGATCAATGATCACTTTACGCCTTCGATCGATTACACCAGCTAAATCAACTGGTAGAAATTCAACTAATGGGTTGTGCAAGAATAGTGAACGTGTCCCAGTCATTACGGCAAACGTGATAGCGACAAGAATTACAGCTAATACACCTAGAATTACGAAAAAAAATATTCAATAAATAATTGCTAAATATAAAAAAATAATATGAGAATAAAAATTTACCTTGAATGAATGCTGTATTAAGGAACATTAATCCCGTTATAGTTAATTGAAAAATAAAAAGACCAGTGTATACATGATATACAGCCTTTTTAAAAGCTAATCCACCTGACTCAGCTGGTTGCTCAAATACATAGAGAAAATTATAGAGATATGCGAGATAATAAAGACTAAAATGCATGGTAACAAATGGTAAGATCAAAGGTGCTACAGTTGAATAGACGAGTCCAATACATGCTATTAGAATGTGCGGTGGGAATGTGGTTCCTATTGTAAATTTTCATATCAGATTTTGTTATTCGTAAAAAAGAATTAATTCGCAAAATTAAATATAAATAATAACCCCAATCAATTGATGCCATTGTCTTTTCAAGAGCCCAAATTTGCCGAGGGGTTTTCGCCAGGAACTTTTTGAAAACAAAGTTCAAAACTAACGGACCAATTTGACATAATTGCAATGCTGCACCAGATAATGTGAGAAGAACGTAGGTGATGAAAAAGGTTGACGCTAACGGTAGATTTGCTACAAAATTTTGATTTTTTTTGATTAATTGAATGCTAGTGATATTTACTATACTTTTATAATCACTTACATGCAAGGATATTAGCAGCACTGGTGGGGTCTTTTTATGTGAAGGACGAGCGAGAAATTAGAAATTCGTTAGCAAGAACTAATAACAATAATAATAATAATAATAAATTATAACTCTAGGAAAGAAATAATTACTTTCAATGAGATCTGCAAGACCAGAGGAAATTCCAGTCGCGAATGATGTAATTAAAAGGACATGGACAATCTAATAATTTTATTCAAATTAAATGATTAAAAAAGAAATATAGAACTAGTGATAATCACTGAATCGATAAAAAAAAAAGAATTACACTTACCAGGAAAAAGAAATATTTTGACATTAAACTAATCGCCACGGTGGTGTAACTCACGATTCCTATTATGTTAGAATCAAAAAGCTTAGTAAATTGCCTTTACATCATTTAATCAAAATCCTGATTAATGCAATATTATTTATTACCTTCGAATTTGGACAACACTACAAGAAAATATCAGATAAATAAAATAAAATAATTAACGCCATTCAAGTTCGCTATTAATAAAACAAAAAAAAAAAAGAATGCTTACTTCTTAGGATAATTGGCAGCACTGCCATCAAAATGGCTAATCCTACTGCAGGTAACACACCCTAAATAAACAACGATAAAATTAAATTAAGCTTCATTTAAATCTCTATTATAAATAGAAAACAAGTCTTTATGGTCATTCATTACCTGGATAATCCCTACAACGGTGTTAGGTAAAGCATCAACAATAGTTTCCACGAAACTTTCAAATCGAAATGACCTCATTAATATTCAATAATTGAATATTTAGAATAGAAAATAAGATTACAGATAAATACCCGATTTTTTTCTTCAAATTATCCAGTTTAGAAATAGACGTCACAAAAGCAACTATATTTAAAATTAATTTAAAATTAAAAATTCGCAAAATAAAACATAAACTTGAATAAATGTTAGTTTATATACACTAACCAGGAGTAGCCCATACAAGCACCAAACCACAAAAAACAAGTGTACTTATAGCTTTGCGAATCATACGTTGTGTAGTCGAAAAATTCAAATTCTCCCAAATAACATCATTCGGCGCGATCTCCAACAACCGTGGAATCGTAGCAGTGCTGGCCAACTGAGCGCCAATTTGAGTATTAAATCGGATAAATGCAGAATGCATCGGCGCATGTTTTGTAGTGTCGTTTTGTTGCTTGGTGATTTTTTCATTGAGACTTTTAATTTCAGCTCGATATGTGTCGAGAGAATCTACTTTTTGCCCGACCATTGTCACTTTCAATGGTCGATGTTGAGGACGAAGTGATTTGGGTACTTGACCGGCGTTCTCAATATCTCCACCGGATTTTTTGATGTGGTTTAAGTAGTTGACCATTAATGTGGTTGCTGTGACTTCAAAATTTGTCACTAGCTTTTCACGTTCTTCGACCAGTTTTGGAAGATCTTTTGGATCACTAATTAGGGAATAAACTCAATATTTCATAGAAGTCTTATCAATCAAGAATAATGCTAATGTGAGATGTATAAAAACCTGTTTAGCAAAACATCTTTTACTCCACCAGGGAATAAGTCGAATATCGCTTTTAATGATTCTTTATTATACAATTCACGAGGTATACCCATAACTAAAATAGTAGTAGCTTTTGCAGATTCTCGATTTTCCGGTCGCGTAAAATATTCTTGTCGCAATTTAGCAAAATTCTTATATTCTTGGTATAAAGTATAAATAGTCGCCGCTAAAAAATTTAAAAAAAAACTATAGAAAATAAAAGACAAAAAAATTCAATTATCAAACAAATAAACAAAAAAAATACCAGAAAATAAATAAGTTAGGATCAAATGCGCCCATAATCGATCAGTCGTTTGAATATTTCCAATAGTAAATTTATCAATTCCAAGCTCGTCACCTTGTTGATACGCGTTTAACGGAATCAATATTGCACACCCAATAATCGTGAACACAGCAAATAAACGAGCAAACACGCGAAAGAATCGAAGAAACATGTAAGCGTCTAATCCAGCGCGTTGAATGATTTCTTCATTGGTTGTTTTGAGAACGCTTAGCCAACCGAAAAACCCGGAAGGAAGTGCTGGTGATCTTCGCCTGTATTATTTTGAATAAATCTTTAATTTTGGTGAGTTTAAAGTGCAAGCTCTCACTACATAAAAAAGAAACTTACCTTTCAGGAACTAAATAAGTTCTTGGTTGATAAACTTTTTTATCCCACCTACGCGCAATTCCAAAAATAATTAACATCGATGCCGTAATGGCACCATTGAAAACGATCGAAGAGACAAGTGTGGTGGTCGCCGAATCCGTTTGTTTTTGCTTCTCTGCTGTATTATCTGTCATTACTTTGTGCGTTTGAGATTCTTTATATTAAATAATTAGTTTAAATGTTTTTCAGTAATGAAATATTTTTTAAAAAATAACGAAACAATTAACGCGAGTAGACTTTTTAAGGCTTAAAAAATGCATTGTTGTACAAGTTTTCACACGTCACACAGCTTTGCAAATTTGATAAATAAATGATTTATTTCTTTACTGTATAAAGAAACGGACGATGATGAATGATGTAAAGAACTCATAAGGTAATAGTAATGACAATTATGTTAGATCATCCAAATTGGGTGTACAACCTTGTTCGATCAACTGCAACAAATCTACGTTTCACACATTGTAATCATGCATTATAAAATAACGCGGCCGAAAATGGATGAATTCGTTTTCTTGTGGACTATTGATTGCACTGTGTTGCAGTTCAGCATTAGATAGGTCTGATGAAAATTAGTTTCAAATTTCAAAACCGTTGATCAGTTAGCCATTATAAAATTATTCGTTTGTTAACTGTTTTCTAAGTTGATACGTTAATTAGGCACATTGAAGGAAGATTAAATAATACACGCGACAGTAAGGGAGCAAATGGGTATCGTTGTTTTTTGCCTTCAGGGATTGCTGCTTTTAGTCAATCTTTTGAGAGAATTAATGATCATCTCCAAATAGGTCAAATTTGTATGTTACACTTGAGCTTGTACTTTGAGCATATTTAACTTGTGTTAAACTTTGTTTTTATTTCTGTTTTTAATATCATATATTTGTGGTCCCCATTATACAATATACATTTTGGATACCTCTTCAGGCTTTGGAAGAGATATCTCGCCTACAAAATAAATAAATGATGATGTATATTTACTAAAAATCGTTTATTTTTATGTCTTCACCATTACTTACCATATATATTACGGATATTATACATTTTGATATTAGAAGTAAAAGAGGTAGAGATCACCGATGTATTCGAGATCACAGTTGTATTCACATCACCTGTCGCTTTTGAGGCCATCATTGTGGCTTTCCCATCGGGAATACGAATTAGGGTTGTTGCTGCTTCAACGTCCACAATATAATATCCACGACGCTCAAATTGAATAGTTTCTCCTGAAAATGCAGAAGAATAAATAACGAATACTTTGACAATTCCAAAGACACAAAAGGAATAGCGTTCAAATTACCTTTCTTTAAATGTCTAACATTTGCATCAGCAAAAGCTGTTGCGCGGAATTCAGTTGTTTTTGTCACGTAATCTTTCACATCATCTCCGTCTTCGAGTTTTTTCTTATTGATAAGGTAATCATAATCTAGCAGAGTTACTTCGATAATGCTGGCGGTTTCGGCCAACCATGTGATTTTCTTTTTCGTTTTTTTGAAGTCACCTTCGAGGTGAAGTTGTAATTCGAGTGTTTTAACAATTTCGGGGTTTTCCTCGAATTTATTAATGGCTTTGACTATAGCATTGCCCCAATCCATCAATGTAATCTACGTTAATAGAAAAAATATAGTAGAATCAAAATTGGTTTGAGTATTTAGATGGTCAATGGCTTTTTGGTTACCTCTTCACCAATCTCAAAAGTTTTTGCGTCTTCTTGCTCTATTAGAATATTTGATGCAAAGGTAGTATGTTTTGTTCCGACATCAGGATTTTTCTTATGCTTTGGTATCTCTTTCTCATATGGTTTCTCAGGGCCTCCTAATATCTTGGTCTTGACTCTAAATTTTTCGATTAGATATATTGAACATGAGTAAAATAACCTGAACTAAAGGAATAAACTGAATATATAGTAAACACGCTTACATATTATCACTAAGGATTGACGTGTGTCTTGGGGCTATAGGATCAATTATTTTTTTGTTGAGAGCCCATAATTTGTCCCATTCGAGCATCACATCATTTTGCGAAGCACCTTGCATGAGAATATATTGTTTCAGCGCTTCGACGGTCAATCCACGTCGACGAATGCCTAAAAAATAAAATAAGCGAATCATGTATTTGCTGTAGTAATAAAAAGAAATAAATCACAGATACATTACCACGAACAGTTGGAAATCGTGGATCATCCCATCCAGAAACAATTTTTTGATCGACAAACCATTGTAGCTTACGTTTTGACAATAATGTATAAATAAAATTCATTCGGCTAAGATAAATAACGATAAACTTTATAAATATTTCTTATATAAAAACAAAAATAAATATGATGTGAATTATTTGTTTCTACCTAAAATCCCAAATATGAACTTTTCGTAATTCCAAAGCATCAAGAATCCAATAATACTGAGCATTACGATCGTGATATTCATTTGTTCTTAATGCATGGGTGACTCCTTCTATTGAATCAACTATTGGACATGCAAAATCGTAAGTAGGGTAAAGTTTCCATTTATTTCTAAAATTTAATAATTCGTCAATATTAATAGATTATTACTGGAATGGTCTCTTTAATTGGATGAGAATGATTAATACCCAGTTCGATGATGTTCCAATAAATTGCAACGGTATATGACTGGATCGCGTAACGCTTTATTTGGATTACTCATATCAATTTTAGCGCGCAAGCAGCAAGTGAGACCCTTGATTTATATATGAAAATGGAAGGAATTGTGTTATTGAACAAGTATATTATTAAATTAGATATTACTATCTTACAAACTCAGTTCCCTCTTTCATCTCCTGAAATCGTTTCAGATTTTCTTCAACAGATAAGTCACGAGATTTAGAAACAATACCATCCATGCGTTGTTCACGCATCTAAAACGTAAATAAATTTGTTCAATTTAGAAAAGTCATGTCAATAAAAGCTAAAAGATGGAATAAATACCGTTGCGACGTCAGTATCGTCAACATATGCTAATCCTTTCGTAATTATTTTTAAAGCATATTCGTACAACTCGTCAAAATGATCTGAAGTATAAGTAATTTGATCAGCATGGATTCCTAACAGTGTAAGATCCTCTTTGATAGATTCTTCAAATTCTGCCTAAAAAGTTTTAAGATCAAACTATTCGTGAATTTATCAAAAATTAGTAAATTTATCACAATTGCTCTTTTTATTACTTTTTCCTTTGTAGGGTTAGTATCATCAAAGCGCACAATCAATTTTCCTTGATATAATTGTGCAAAATATTGGTTAAGCATTGCAGCTTTTGCGTGGCCAATATGGAGATAACCACTAGGTTCTGGTGGAAATCTTGTCACAACTTGTCCGATTTTCGCATCAACCAATCCAATATTCATGTTAGGTCCCTCAGAACGACTCTAAGAAATTATTTATAGACCAATATACAATTATTATTGATCTCATTTCTTTGAATAAAAAGACACGAGACTCACTTTAGTTTCGTTAGTAGAATTTTGTTGCACCCATGCGATTGTTTCTTGAATATATGACATAGTATTAATATGAGAAAACCAACGAGCGAGATGTGTACCCACATTTTTGCCGGTTTTCAATAGACGATTGAATACAGCAGAATCTGAAATCAAGACCAAAATAATGAGTTATTTATTTAATGCAACATTGAAAATCAAATTAACATTTTCGTCACTTTTTAATGTGCCCCAAATAATAATATCGGCCAAAGTAAGCTTATAGCCAACAAAATAAGTACGAAGTGTAAGATGATGATTTAATTCATCAAATCCTGATTCAAGTTGTTTGTAGTCTTGAGAATTAAGAGTATTTGACGCAAAATCTATCCAATGATCAATCTTATAATATTAATAAGAAAAAAATTAGTTGTTTAGCTATTAACTAATAAATTATTCCAAAAATTTAAGTTTTAAAACATACCAATGTAGTAGAGATCGCATTTGATCCATATAATTCCAAGGATTTATATTCTCTGGCAAGATACCTAATGATAGTACTTGTTCCTGTAATAACCTGGCTTTCGTTCGATGTGATTTTTATTATATATATTAATAATCAGCAAATTTAAGTCAAGCCAACAACAATTCTTGTATAATATACTTTTCTATCACTAATTCGACATTCTTAGTGCTCAATTTAGCATCTTTCCATTCAATATTAATTTTTGGTGATATTTCCCGTCGATTGTTTATATATAATGCAAGAGCAATAGTAGCTGTTTATTAATTATTATAAAAATAGATTTAATATAAATTTTTGTTGAAACTAAGAAAATGCAAGTGAAAGGAATGAAAAACATGTATACTATATGAAATGCCAGTTGTTTGCTTCGAGACGTTTAGAGTTTTCACTGAAGCCATTAGTAATAGTTAACGTTAATTTCAATTAAAACTAATTCGATATTTATGACTCGACGATCACTGGATTTCATTTGAGTCACAATGACTTCAATTTTATTATGACTTGTGACCAAAATGACCACGAAATTTGCCTTTGCGTCTTTTGGTAAACTTGATAAACCAAAGAGTTGGCTTATCAAGTTCCAATATTACTAAACCGAGTATACATAAAATTTGGGAACGAAAAAATTCGTTTTAACGCATTTTCGACTTGGGATGATTTCGTCTTAGCTAGTTTATGTAGTTTGCTAATAGACAGTTCCAACATTACTTTAGCAGAACGAATACATAAGCCATGCCAATAGAAATGATAATTTACAAACCCTTAAAGCAACAATCTATCTTCTTCAAAGTATAAAAAGTTTATTATACATGGTAGGAAAGTAAATTACCAAAAAAGAGTCTAAATTATGCAGGAGCCGTCCAGTGTTGATTCGTGGATCGCAGCAGATCGGAACGAAAATATCTGTGAAAGAATACACGCTTTTCTTGAAAGCCTCGAGTCTGGATGCAAAGTCGATATGCACAGCTGCAATGGTGGTTCTATTGATCCTCCAATAATTGTTTTAGGTCAAATAATCAATTTCACCTTCTCATAGATCATTATTGTCTACCTGGAAACAGGATAAAAATTGAAGCAGATATCGCCTTTGATCCAGATGTGGCTTGCTTTCCCGAGACCTACTCTTCCCGGAGCTCCCTCCCCTCTCAATATTAATGTAAAGGTACTCTGAGTTTATATTTGTTTTGAGTCGATTTCCTGACATTGATATTTTCATATAGGAAAAAATTCATGCACAATAAATCTGTGAGGTTGCCGTGTAATATCCGTTACATACACATCGATATACTGTATATTAATATATGTTCAAGATACAAACTGGATAACTCAAAGTCGAACCAATTTAACTGAAGCTCCAAAATCTGGTTCTAAAATAACTTAAACCGAGTCAAAAATATAGGGTTTATTTAAAAATCTCCCGCGACTCGAACTCAATCAAGTCGCAATCCTCTTCCGGCAGAATGACCCGAAGAGGATCATCAACGACGTTATTACGAAGAATTAATGACTGGGTATCGTCCTCCGGCTTTACCGACTATGCCAACTATACAAGAGCAAATTTCCCGCCTAACAGAGGAAGAAAGGCGGGAGTTGTTTCTTCAGTACTTGCCTGCTGATACCGCTGCTAGTAAACGCGATTTAGAACTGATCCCGTGGCATCAAGCTCGAGAAGTGCAAGACGAACCAAAGGTATTTTCTAGAAATTTTTGATTTATATTTTAATAATATTTTTACATTTAATTATAGAATTTGTTGGGGGAGAGCAGGCGGAATGAGGTGTCTTCCACGTCTGCTACTGCAATGACAAGTTCCGGTGGTGCTGCAAGTACAACTATTGACTTAAGCAAAGCTATTGATCTGAGAAAAAAATACTAGTGTTGGATGCAGTAGTCATGTGTGTGTGTTTAGTACACAAGAGATACACGGAATGCAGACAGTTGTTGCTATCTTTATAATTGTTTTTGAAAAAGTAATTTCAGCAAGCAATTCGGATAATTTCAGATTTACAATTAATGTATACAAAAAAACTATTTTTAGTTTAACAATTTTGGATATTATTAAAAGAAGCTTTCGGCTTTAGTATACAACACCAAATTCCGAAATTTCAGTGACTACCATTATACTTGATCCCATCAATATGATAGGAGTCTTATGGCTTTAATTTGTCATTCCTTATTTATGCACTTTGAATCAGAGCCGCACTATAGTTCATGAGAAATTGGTTTGAATAAATTAGTGAAAGTCTAGTTTTACTAATAATAATATGAAAACAATTCAAGAGTTAGATGCCGCTTCCATTTGTGATTCTAGCGAAGCTTTCTCATTTTTACGTCTCTGTCGTTCTTCATACAGTTTACGATGATCAATAATACGTTCGATGATTCCCGCTGTGGTGATATTGGCTGAAGGGTTTATTATCTCTTGATAAATTCCTCGGATTTTTGGGAGCTATGTAACAAACATATTAGAATAAACACAAAGATAGATGTTGATACTTTGTAAGTATATAAATAATTACCTCATACGGATCTTTACCATCCAAATCGGGTAACGAAGGAGTATTGCCATGTGCGACAATATCTACTTTGTATACTTTAGATAGGACATTCTCGTCGACACTATATGGAGCTCCGATTATGACTTCATCAACATACTGTATTTTTCGAGAGTTATCTTTAATTTTTTTTTATTTCGAGATTTATATATAATACATGTATTTTCCGTACCTTACATGCGAGTACACCTAAAACTCGTTCATGAAGATTCATCAATGGGTAATTTACTCCTTTTATGGCATTAACTGTCTAAAGCATGTATTAAAATCGGTATAATAATAAGATGAAGGAATGGATTCAAATTTATACTAAAAAAAATAAATCACCTGATCGTCATGAACGCCCACAAGAAGATAATCACCCAACGCTTTAGCTCGCTTCAAAAACTCAATATGACCAATATGAAACAAATCAAAAGTACCATCAACATAAACAACTTTATCATCCGGATTCGGTTCTTTACCCTCCGAGAACTGTACAATTCTTCGAGAAGTGGGCAAAAAATGCGATACTTTGGTCTCTTGTAAATGAGAATGTCTCGATGGACTACTAGTAAAGGTGGTCAAATCCTCAGTGCTAATTGAAGCTAGTGCCGAAGTAGATGATGAAGAGTGTCTTCGACGATGATGATCACGTGTCATTAGTAACATACGACCAACTAGTTCGGTGGTAGAGACTCCTTGTGTACGTTTACATTCTCGATATCGACCGGCATCTTTTACTGCTTGATAACAGTCTGTACCATCCGCCAAAGTTGTAATGTCATCACCATGCACACAAAAATCACATTCATATTTATCTAAAAGCTCAAGACTTGTGAAATATGGAGCATCCTCAACTACTAAATCTGCCCATTTACACGCTGCAACTGCTGCATATCTTTTAATTTGATAAATACAGCAATGAAATAATAATATAAAATGAAATTCAATCAAATCATTCAATGTCTAATTACCTTTCCTCTTCTTTCATTACAGTAGGCCCTTTATTTTTCTCAATTTCAACATCAGAATGAACACCTACAACTAAAAAATCACCCATAGCTTTTGCCTTAAATAATGGCAAAATTAAATTAAACATTCTCATTAAATTCCTCCATATCATTTACTCATATATAATACCTGACGTAAAGCATTAGCATGGCCATAATGCATCATATCAAAGCATCCATCGACCCATACTCTAATTATTCATGTTTATGAATTATCAAAAAATAAGAGAGTTTATATGGTATATATTATTTGATAATAGTAAATATGAATCACCTTATAGGTTTACGAGGTGGAGGGCCTTTAACAGTCAGAGTTGGCACTGTGGTTGCCATTTCCAAAAAAGTATAAATTTAAATACAGATCTTTAAAAAAATTATATGGGCAATTATCGTTATCGTTATCGTTATCTGTTGGGAGATCAATTAATGTCGATCTTGTCTATTTAAAAACATGCGAAAAAGATAATATAAACATAATGAATCAAAGATATAAATGAATTTCTTTTATAATACAATAAATTAGGAATGTTCTTTATCAAATAATGCATGTACACAATAATGACCACATCCAGTTGGACATTCTGCGCTTTTCTGAAACCACTCTGACATATGTGCTAAATGGCCACCATGTCCACATCCCTGGCACCATGAGTATAGACCTTTAACTATTTGATGACTAAAAATTGGGATAATGTAAATGTTTTATAGATAGAAAAATAATAGAAGATATTATTTCATACCATGTTGAGCATGGATTCAAGAGTTTTTGACATTTATCACACACCCAGAAACCATTATGTGAATTTATTATGGGTTTGAAGCAATTGTTGCATGTAGTATAGATAGTTGTGGCTTCCTATTTACATCGAGGAAAAGAATCAGATCTCTTGGATTATTATATCTATACCGAAATTTCATTTGTATTATTGATAATACCTGATTTTTCACTCTTACAGAAGGTATTTTACATGATGATATTATCGCAGAGGCAGGTATCCAAAGTTGAAATCGATGAAGAAGTTCTGTAATGATTATATATTACGATGAATTAAAGGATCAAAATAAAAAGATAAATCACAAGATTACCAATATACGAAAATAGCCATCTTTCTACACAATCTTCGTCCACCTTTAATTTTTCATTCAGAACGAGTACCAAAGTAACGCACATTTGCACATCTCCCTTGAAAAAAAAGCCCCACAAAAAAATTCAGTGGATATGGATTGACGATATTGTGTATCTTATAAATTGAATAAATAAATTACTTGTTCAGCGTAATATTCCAATAGACTGTCCATGATCGGTTCATGATCCCACACAAGCCTCACTGCTGATTTAAGTGTCGGCTGCACTAATTTACTAGTCATTTTTATAAGATTTGAATGCGGTGGTGGTTGGGTCGCAGGAATATTTTCTTTTTCCCTATTTTCATCTGTGACGAATTCGTCACTTTCTTCTGATTCGGATAAGGAATCTTCATTCTTAAAAATCTTTCTTTAATAATTCCAAAAATAAGCTATCGATAATACATTATACAAAAGATAAAACACTTACTTCCTGCATACCATCTGATACTTTTTCTTTAGGGTGATCGACATTCTGAATAGTATTATTATTGTTGTTTTCGCCAAGAGACTTTGTAGAAATTTTCGGGGATGCATTTATTGACTTGTTCTTGAATAAAGTTAAATTGCCTTCGATAAAAGAAAAAATTCTAAATATATTATCAATTAATTTCTATTCATAAAAAGACTAATTTTCGTTAACTTCTTACTGTTGTCACTATTAGTGACGAGCTTTTTTTCTTCATCTTCAGTCTTTTCAAGTGTATCCTTACTGAACAGTAATTGAACTATTTTCCATGTTTGTGAAGAACGATATTTTTGGGATTTCAATGCAATCTAATTGATTTAATATTAATAATAAAAAATTTAACCATTAACTTTTCAAATTCTTCAGCTTGCCTTTGCATTATGTTGACACGTATTCCAAATGTCATCGGTTGAAATCCGATAATTTTCCGCCAAATATATAAAAGAATCGTAGTCAAACATTGTCAAAAAAGAAATGCCCGTTTTTTGTTGTGATCGTATCTCTGGCTTTTTTAATATTTACGGGAATAGTCAATAATAAAGGAAAATCCACAAACTCAGTTAAACAAGTAAAATATATATTAGTGGTGATTTAACCAACCTCAAGAACACCAGAGTCACTAGCACCTGGAGATAACCTCCTTTGAGATCTCCGAATTTGATTACTATTAGAAGTAATAACCAGCAACAAACACAATAATATCCCAAATTCATAAACGTCCAAAAGATACTTTTAACTATGCAAAACAAAGGCAAAAAATGTAACAGCTTACAGATCATCTAAAATAGAATTATCTTCTACCGCTGGTTTATCAATCGCAAAAGCTAACCGGTCATAAACATTCCACCCAATCCCACATTTATTTAGCAAATCTATTTGACGATGAGATTTTGTTCTTATATCCTGTTGAATAAAAGTTCTATCTTTTGAGCACGACCATAACACATGAGTATCATGCCACAAAATTCCTAAAATAATTAATATAGTATTTTTTTATTTGATTAATCGGGTGAAAATCAAAAAACCAAAAAAAAAAAAATGGACATTCAACGGCCTTACCCACCAGTTGGAGTATCTTCATGCTCATCAAAGAAATAACTCGCTATATAAGGTCGCTTTATGTTCCATATAAAAATACGATTGTCTTTTTTAAATGAGCACGATGCGATTTCATCAACTTGATTTGGTCGCCATTGAACACGCGCAACGCCAGCAATACACGGAATTAATTCAGTAGGTTTATTATCGTCCGAATTCATATCCCATATCTATTGTTGTCAACATTATTATTAAATTCAATTTGCTTTCAATTGATAATTTAGCACAATTCTTTCTTTACCTTAATTGTTTTATCAACACCACCACTCGCCACTTTATTCCCGTCAGGATGCCAATCTACTGTTAATGCTGAATTGGTATGAGCAAATAGTCTTTTTTCGTAAAGATTGGGTTTCCGAATATCCCATTTCTTTTACAAATAAAATAAATATTTTTTAAACAAACAAACAAACAAACAACAATTCTAATTATAATTAGGTGAAATTTTTTAAGTACCTGAATCATTCCATTATCGAATGCTGCTATAAACTCTGTTGAATTGGATGGATGAAATTGAACATCTCGTACACTATTCGCTCTGCCGTGAAACGTGACCTTTGCGCGTCCACGATCTCTCAAATCCTAATATATATGACAGGGACGTCAAATAATTTTCTTGTAAATAAACATTAAGATGTTTTGGAGTTTTTGAACATACCCACATTTGTATTGTCCAATCTTGGAGAGCGCACAACATTAAACTTCCTTGCATCGGATTAACGCAAATTTTATTAATTGCTCTTCCTTGTTCTCCAATCGTTCTATCTTTTATATGTTTAAAAAATCACATGTATTCATATTCATAAAGGTAGTTTAATAAATTTAAACAACGGAAATTATCGAAAACAAGCTTACCCAATTTTCCTCTACCACCTCCAACATCCCACAGTAGAATATATCCATTATTAGATGCTGCTGCTATTTTATTTTTGGAATCTTTTGTGCCAAAAAAGAATATAATCGAATAAATAATATTTAATTTTCCATTATAAATCCTCGAATTAAAAAGAAAATCAAAGAACAAACCTTACGTTGATTTCCCCATTTTACATCGTTAATGCTTTGTTTATTATCATTGTTCCTATATCTAAGATTCATTTCCTCTTCAGCTCCTTTTTCAGTAACTCTGAACGTTTTAAGCACTATAAGGTAAAAATACAAAGAGGGTAAGTCGTGTTTTTAGAAGATGCGCGTACAAAAACATAATGACTGATTAAATATGTGCCTTGGTGACCGCCTACTACAACACGCGTTTGGTCAGGTGATGCAGACAGAGCATTCATGGGATTATTGAGTTCAATTTTTAGAAAATCGCGTTTCGTTACCATTGCTTGATTGCGAGCTGGTGTTTCCGACCAAGGCGAAGCAAAGCCAAAGGTAGGATATGCGGTATTATTAGAAGGTCCCCCTCCAACACTAGTGGACAAATGCAGGGGACTACGCCAATAAGGTTCTGTCATGAGTGAGTGAGAACGATAAAATTGGTATTAATGACCCAAAAAAAGAACATTGTATTTTTGCATGTGACAATCCGGATCAAATCAATATAGATTGACTCGATCCGGATTGCATTACCCGGCTTTAGTGTCACTCCCAAAAATAAAAAAAGATCGACGAATTTTCTTAGCAATTCAAGCAAGTCATGGTCAAAAAGGTTATAGACTCAAGAATACCTACACTAGTAAAAAATGGCGTGCAAAATAAGCATCGTTCATTTTTTGTTATTATTGGAGACAAAGGAAGAGATCAGGTAAAAAGGGCTCTTTCTATCCAAAGACATTTTTATTTATTTATCTTCAAATGTATATATTTTATAGGTGGTGAACTTACACTGGCTACTTTCACAAACTCAAGTTGCCTCACGACCTTCAGTATTATGGTGCTATAAGAAAGAACTCGGTTTCACGAGGTTATTTGATTTCTGACAATCAACCTTGCAATTATTACCCTTATTACTGTACTAATGCTATAAATTTTCAAAGCCATCGCAAAAAACGCGAAGCAAAAATAAAAAAAGAAATCAAAAAAGGTATCCGAGATCCAAATGAAGAAGATCCATTTGAACTTTTTATTGCCGTCACGAATATTCGATATACTTATTATAAAGAGACGCATAAAATTTTGGGAAATACTTTTGGAATGTGTGTTTTGCAGGTAGGTAATGGAATGTTTTATCATAGTATAATATTATTAAGTCATAGTTGGCATCACTGCGAAATTCAATGTGTAAATTGTGTATTCTTTCATTTTGATCGATTATCACAATAAACAAATTAATTAGGATTTTGAAGCATTAACGCCAAATTTATTGGCACGCACAATTGAAACAGTTGAAGGAGGTGGCATTGTTGTGTTATTATTAAAGACGATGAAATCATTGAAACAGCTTTACACTTTAACAATGGTAATATAAAATTATTATTATAATTATTATTATTTTGAATTCTGAACATTATTACCTTTAAAAATAGAAACGAAATAATTTATAATATAGGATGTACACGCTCGATATCGAACCGATGCACACGACGACGTCACCGCAAGATTCAACGAAAGATTCATTCTTTCACTTGGATCCTGTGACAATTGTCTGGTGGTAGACGACGAACTAAACGTTTTACCAATCTCAGCAGGAAAGAACGTAAAACCACTTCCATTAAAATCATCACCTGATGAAATACCAGCTCAACAAACAGAACTCAATGAATTAAAGTCTTCATTAGCTGATACACAACCAATCGGTTCACTCGTTCAAACAGCAAAAACGCTTGATCAAGCGAAAGCAGTTCTCACTTTTATCGAAGCAATTTCGGAAAAAACGCTGCGGAGTACTGTGACACTTACTGCATCTCGTGGTCGCGGTAAATCTGCGGCTTTGGGAATTGCGATAGCTGCTGCGATCGCTTACGGATATTCCAATATTTTCGTAACTTCGCCCAGTCCAGAGAATTTGAAAACATTATTTGAATTTATTTTCAAAGGATTTGATGCTTTGAAATACGAAGAACATTTAGACTATGATATTGTGCAAT
The DNA here is from genome assembly GCA_910591945.1 of Ambispora gerdemannii. Lineage (NCBI taxonomy): Eukaryota > Fungi > Glomeromycota > Glomeromycetes > Archaeosporales > Ambisporaceae > Ambispora > Ambispora gerdemannii. Next base: position 23,261 of record CAJVPL010000402.1, read on the forward strand.
CAACGAATCCCGATTTCAATAAAGCGATTGTCAGAGTAAATGTTTTTAGACAGCATAGACAAACAATTCAGGTAGTTTGTTATTTTCATCATTTTTTTATATTATTTAAACTTTGAAAATGATTAAAAGTAATTTGACTATATTATATATAGTATATTCAACCGCAAGATTCTCACACACTTGGTCAAGCTGAATTGGTTGTTATTGATGAAGCTGCAGCCATACCTTTGCCAATTGTAAAAAATCTATTTGGACCTTATTTAGTGTTTTTAGCCTCAACTATCAATGGGTATGAAGGTACCGGGAGATCGCTTTCACTCAAACTTATACAGCAATTACGAGAACAGTCACGAGGATTCATCGGGCATCAAAATAAATCTGCACAATACGATAAAGAGTCTACCACCGTTAATCGTGATGGCAAAACAAAAAATTCGATATCTCATGATGGTGTCTCTTTGGGTGGTCGCACTTTACGTGAAATCAAACTCGAAGAGCCAATTCGATACGCGCGAGATGATTCAATTGAAAGATGGTTAAACAAATTATTATGTTTAGATGCTACCATTGTGTCCAAGAATATTCAAGGATGTCCACATCCCCAACAATGTGAATTATATTATGTTAATAGGGATACTTTGTTCTCTTTTCATCCCGTATCAGAAACTTTTCTCCAAAGAATGATGGCTCTTTACGTTGCTAGTCACTATAAAAATTCACCTAATGATTTACAGTTGATGTCTGATGCGCCAGCTCACCATTTATTCGTTTTATTGCCTCCAATCAAAGAAGACGATCACTCATTGCCTGATCCACTATGCGTTGTTCAGGTAATAATATACAATGAATGTACCATCTTTTGTGCTTTTAAATCTGAGTTTTTAAATTTAATCAAAAATTATATTTCAGGTTTGTTTAGAAGGCGAAATATCTAAACAAACCATATATAATAGTTTAGGTCGTGGTCAACGTGCTAGTGGTGACTTGATTCCCTGGCTAATTTCTCAACAGGTATATTTCCTATATGTACAGTCCGAAAATAAAAATGAATAAATAATTTATTTATTTCTAGTTTCAAGATGATGATTTCGCAAGTTTATCGGGTGCTCGCGTGGTTCGAATTGCGACTCATCCCGATTATATCCAAGTAAAGTAACTTCAATTTTCTATTAATTAAGTTAATTGAGATCAACTCATGTATGGCTCTTTATTTTGTATTCATAGATGGGTTATGGATCAAGATGTTTAGAATTACTTACTGCTTTCTATCAAGGTGAATTTGCTTCTTTGAATGAAGACGACAGTTTCCAAGAAGAAAACATTCCAAAAGTTTCCGAATCAGACTTCGAAGTAAGTTAATACTAATTAAAAGTGCTTGAAATTTTATATCCTCATGGCCTAGTCTCTTTACCTAATAATAGAATTCAGATATCCACAAAGAGGCAATCAAAATTCGAGATCCTCATAAAATGCCACCTCTTCTTTTGAAACTATCGGAAAAACGTCCCAATCGACTACATTATATCGGCGTATCATACGGCTTAACTCGCGCGCTCCATAAATTTTGGAAACGTGCTGGATTTGTTCCACTTTACCTACGTCAAACTCCTAATGAACTAACGGGCGAGCATACTTGCGTCATGTTGAAAGCCTTAAAATGTGAAGACTTGACAACAACATGTTCACCTGATTGGCTGGCGTTATTTTCCAAAGACTTTCATAAACGTTTTTTGAGTTTGCTCTCTTATCAGTTTAGGACATTTCCGAGCGTTTTGGCGTTGAGCATATTAGCAGCTGCTAATTTTGGAAGTCAAGATCCTAAAATTACAAGAAGTGGGAGTCAATTTCAGCATCGTTATATATAATTATGATTTTATTTTACGATTGTTTTAATCAATGTATTTTTTTATTATTCATATATTTAGCATTAACAAAAGAGTCTCTCGGTCTTATATTTACAAGTTATGATTTGAAACGACTTGAAAGCTATTCGAATAATATGCTGGATTATCATGTTATTCTTGATTTAATTCCGACCATAGCTTCTTTACATTTTGAAGAAAAATTGGGCAATGAAGCAAATCTTTCGGGTGTGCAAAGCTCTATTTTGCTTGGGATTGGACTACAGAGGAAATCGGTTACTGATTTAGAGGTATGTATTAGATTGGGCTCGATTTATATTTTTTATCTTAACCGGATACTCGGCATTTATTATTAAATAACACAGAAAGAATTGACTCTACCTTCGAGTCAAATACTCGCACTATTCATTAAAATAATTCGCAAAATCTCTAAATATTTCACGTCTCTCGAGACGGCTGCCGTCCAAGCAATCATTCCACATGAAACGACAATAGTTCAAAAAAAGAAATCGTCAACTAATAATAATAATAGTAATAATAGTGTCACTTCTAGTAACCCTGAAAATGAAGCTGCATGGGATCCTATGCAACAGGCATTAGACGATGATCTTGAAGAAGCGGGTGATGAAATAATGAATCAAATGAGAACAAATCAACGGGAGCTTATTGATTCGATGGATTTATCAAAGTGAGCAAAATACATTTTTTAATTGGTATAATGTTTCCCGTTTTTGACATATCAAGAAATTAATTTTCAATTGTATATCTTGACTAGATACGCAATTAGCGAGAATGCTGAAGAATGGGAAGCTGCCGAAACTCAGATTTCTAATGCTAGTAAATATAAAAAAAGCAATGCATCTACAATGGTCAGCGTAAAAATTCCAGAGTCGAATAAACGGCGAAACCCTACAGAAACAGCAGCTGATATTGCTGCTAAGGAAGCAACAAAATCAAGTTCTGGCAAAAAGAAGTATAACAAAAAAATTAGAAAATCTTGATGAGAGTAGTAAGCAAAAATTGAATTGTATATATTTAAAATAAATCAAAAAATGGGCAAAATTAAGCAATCTAATTTAGCGGTCTCTTTCCGTTTCCTCGTCTTCTCGTTCTTCAATTTTTTCATCATCATCCATCAAGGTCTAAATCTGATGCATCAGGATATACTTGTTCTTGCTTGGATGTTGCTGCTGCATCTATTGCATCATTATTAATATTATGATAACTTGATAGAAATAATTCTTTCTCGACCTTCAGTTTCTTGTATTCTTGTCCTTTGACGTGAATTTTAGTCCGCATATTAATTATATTAATCATCTCTTGTAATCCTTTATGATAAAAACATAAACTTTTAATATTAACCGAGAAATAATTATTTACTCACATTCCAGCAAAAAATTTATGTATTTACTTACCTTGTTTGAAACTATTTTGTGACTCTCTTAGTGAAGACGGAACCAAAATTCCAAACCAATTGAGTGGATTTTTGATGGATCTTTTTTTTGTGTAATTATGTTTTTCCAAATTTTCCGACATATTAATGTTATTTTCTTTTTCAGAAACCTTGATATTGCGCTGCCTTAACCCGCCAGCTTCTAAAGTGTCAGCAGCAATATCACCAGCAAATAACATGTCTAATTCTGGACCATCTAAAATACCACTGATCAAAATAAGTTGACAATTATTACTTTGTCCTAATTCATTATCGAAAGAATTCGCCTTGGCTCCTTGATTTTCAGATATTATACTAAAAAAAACACACACACAAAATTATTCATTATCATCCCAAGACGAAATCGAAGTGAAGAAAGTACAATACCAAAATACCAAAAAAAAAATCGATTATTACACTCTAGTATCTGCTTTCATTCGTCCGTCATATTGGTGTTGAGTTAATAAACTCGGCCCCATAGCATATTTTGCGTGAGCTAGTGATAGAAATCCCTTTTTTTCCAATAATCACCACAGCGAAGCCACAACAAAATATGGGTCAAAAGATGTGATAACTTACATTTTCTAATTCTTTACTGATTCGTTTCCATTGCTCTTTGTAACTGGAAATGAGATCGAGGTATTCGAGAACTACTGTATCCAGTTGTTCGCATATTTCTGTAAGTTTTTCGGAGCTATTCATTTTTTGTTGAAATTCACATCAGAATTATCGTAAAAGCATGATTTATATATAGGGAGTAGAATTCCCAGCGACGCCAATAACATGTAAGGTACTCTCAAAAAAACAATGGCTAGTCGAAAAACAAAAAGATAAGCACCTTTCCATTATACCAAGAGTTTGAAATCTTTTTATAGCAGTATCCGATTCCTTGTTAATATTTGTTTCTTTTAAAGCTGTCTTAATATTGATATGTAGAAATCACTTTTTTAATTAGAAATTTAAAATAGAAAGATCGACATAAAGAATTCGACTACAGTGCATACAAGCTAAAATCAACCACAAAATTTCAAGCTCTTACTACTTTTTTTAAAAAGATGTTTTTAATTAA
>CAJVPL010000403.1:0-27569 GCA_910591945.1 Ambispora gerdemannii
ACAAGAAAAAGATATAAAAGATAATTATACTAACTAAAAATAGAATTCCAATTTATTAAATATAAAAAGTAGAAAAATAAAGAAGAAAAAGTATAAATATCTATTAACTATTAACTTTAAAGTAATTTTGTAGTTTCTACTTAATCTCAAAAATTAATTTGTATAATATGAAATTCACAAACTTATTGTTTAGAACTCCACAAAATATGAAACAAGAAATCAAAAATAATCAGACATACAAAAATTGGATTTATATTAAACATAATATATTTTGAAAAATAAAATATTAATTAAAATTTTTGCTATTATATTATAAAATTTATTATTTATTATATTTTTTAATTATTAGAAACTTCAATATTTATCAAGTAATTATTTCTGATTAAATTTTAGTTTGTTTAAGTATATATTGAATTATATCAAAAAACTTTTAAATAAATAATATAAAAGTTGGACTATTCAAATTATTAAACTTAAAATAATAAAAAATGTATTTATTATAATATATATAATTACTAATAATCTGTAAAATATAATAAAAGTAATTATTTTTGTACTTGATAACTTTTATAATATATAATTAAATATTAATAATTAATATTTATTACAAATTTTTTAAAATGTGCTTGACTATTTATAAAAAATCTTTTATATATGAATTATATGATATTATAGTTCAGAATTATTCTTAATTCTTAATTTCTTAATCTTAATTATGTGATTAAATATAGATTCTAGAGATAGTAAAAATAGTAAAGTTCTTAAATATATTAATATTATCTACTATTATAATCAGATTCTTGTTGGGTATTATTGTAATATAGATATTTAATCAATATTTATTAATAACAGTAATTTTATGTTTACTCAATCTTATCATAATAAGTATACTCTAAGATCATCACACAGTGTGTTTTCTTCTATTAGTTAGATAGACTCTATTACTGATAAATGTTATATCTACTTAGTGTATAATAGTTTTATAGTAATATAGTACTAATATTTTATAATGACTTGATGATTGTTTAATAGTATATAATAAATATAAGTATTTAATATAAGATTATTTAAATATATAAATTTTATTAACAATAAATAATAAACAGTTTATTGACTAGCTAGATTTTTGTAGTGATCAATTGATATCTTTTTTAAAGTTCCAATTGTGTTTTATTTATAATAAATATTTTTTACTAATTAATATTATATTTAATTTAATTATGATAAAGATAATATATATAATAAATATAATATAGATAATAGATAGAGTATTTTAGCTAAATTTAATAAATATAGTAAATATAGTAAAGATAGTATTCACAGAATATTTGAAATATTTTTTAAAGCATTAAAATTCTATTTGTAATATCATTTTAGCATATTTATCTAATATGTATAATATATCTTATATTATAATAATTAAATTATAAAAATATTTTATATAAATAAAGAATCTTTTGGATAAATCAAAAGATATCAATTAATTAATACAAAATTTAGCTAGTCAATAAATTATTTCTTGTTTATTGTTTAATAAAATTGTATATTAATTGATTTTATAATTAATATTGTTATAATACTTATTTTTATTATATACTACTGAATACTCAATCAAGTTACTATAAAATATTAAATAAATATAAAATGAAGATATTTATTAGTAATAATGATATTTTATTCTATTTTAATAAAATAAAAGAAGTCACATTGCACACTGATTCTAATGCAATTGGATTAAAATTAGTAAATAATAAGAAATTATAACAAATATTAGTTGAATATTCATATTATGAGATTACTTATCTGAGTTTGAAACTTGTAATAGCAATCAATTTAAGATATTATATACTCTCAAAAACAAATTATTCTTAAAAAAAGATAATTTATTTTTGAAAATATATAATAATTAATTAGTTTTAATATATATCAATTTTTAATATAGACACTCATTATTAATTAATATTATAAATTTATTAATTTTTTATTTATTATTCTCTAAGTAACTTATAACTATTAAAACTTTATGCATGATATTATTATATAGTATTAATTATTCAAGAATATGAAATTATAAATAATATAATTATAAAATCCTATATAAAAATTATATTAAATAATTTTATTAGATATCTAATAAAAAAATATTATTACAAAATTTTAAAATAAATTAATAATCAATTATTAATTGAAAATTAATTATTATTAATTAGAAAAAATTAATAATAATTAATTAATATCAATGATAATTATTAATTAATACTAATTTTGATTATTAATTATTAATTATATTTACTAATTGATAATAATAATTAATTACAAATAATAGTAATTAATTATTATCAATTTTTAATTGATATTAATAATAAATATTAATTAATACTAATTTAATTAATAATTATTAATTATATTCACTAATTGATTGTTAATAATAATTGATTATTTTTAATTTTTGTTAACAATTGATTAATATATAAGATGGAGTTAATAAAAAAGAAACAAATTAATAAATTTATAATTTTTCAATAATTGAATTTTTAATTCCAGTCATTATTAATTAATTTATATAAAATGAAAACTTTAAGAAATTAAATCTAATTTTTTTATTATGAAAATAAGTGTTCACAATTATACAAAATATGATTTATATATTTATATTAATATATTGAATACAAAAACTCATTTTTGAAAAAAAATTGATTTGTTCCTTTTTTTACTGACTTTCTCTCATAATATATTAATCAATTACTGTTATTGATAGTTAATCTATATATATATATAATATAACATAAATCATATAATCAGATTGTGATTGGCAAATTACACATTATACTTATAAATATAGATATTATATATATTTTGCATTCACTTATTTATAACTTATTTATTTATTTGATGTAATATATCTATTTCATGATGATTAATAACTATTTTTTGTCAATATATTTTCATAATTTTCATGGAAGTTTTCGATTTTTTCTGTAATGTAAAATACAATATAAAAGATTGTTACTATATACTATTAAATTTAATGAAGCATATTCAGATTTAATTCATCAATTGCCTCTCTCCCTCGTGTGAAGCTTGGACACATCTCCTTTCAAGAAAAAAGAATCCAATGACTGAAGAAGAAGCTAGTACCATAAATCCCATAATCGAGTTATTTTTAAGATAGATATAAAAAAATTAAAGTTAAAGTACCGAAGACGAAGTTGGCCACTCAAACATTCATTATATAGCCAATCGTGCCTGCTACAACTGCTATTAGTAACACAAATACGGATTAATCAAGATCATGTTTTGATAGTAATTAATCATCCAAATTCTGGATATTACAGTATTAGCAATGTTAGCAGAGTACAAAGCTCTATTACGACAGCGTGAGTAGATAATTATGTTCAACTGGTACTTCTTTTTGCTAACCTCCCAGTTATTAATGTCAGAACCGATGACATTATTTCAAAACAAAAAATGCCGGATTATACCTATGGTGGAAGGAAGGAAATATTCACCCAGAAGCAAAGTGGGAAGAAGCTACGTAAGTTTTTTCATGGTGGGCTGGTTATATATGAGCAAGACTAATTTTGGCTGATTACAACAAGGCTTCCATACGTGCTCGCTGAGGACGTGACTTTGAACGAGTACGAACATCGCACTGACGAGTTTAACGTTCATGGTTTATGGGAATGGACAAATTATAAAGTCTCGGTTTATGAACTTTCATGAACACTGCATTGGCGCGATTATTAAGTATATTATTAAGGGCTGTAGTGATGTTGACGATACCGATTCCAGAATTATGAGCTGTGGATCAACTCGTAAGCATCAATCAATTAACTATCTCAGTCCTATTCATGGTATCAAATTAATTTTATTTCTTTTAAAGGAACTCGTGCTGATGGTTGTGGAAAAGAGGCTGACGCACCATTTCGTCCAAAGAAATCAGGAGTGCCTGCACCAACCGGAAGTGATGGAAAGGTATTTTTATTTTTTATTGGTTCGAAATCCTTTAACATTATAACTTACATTTCATGATTTTAGAGGAAACCGTGGATTATTGTAGAAGTCGCATTTTCTGAAAGTATAGATCACGTGTTAAATAAGGTCAAAAATTATTGGTTAAAGGATCTAAGTCGCGCACATGACGCAATAATTGTTAAAATCGATTTGGTTTCTGAGGACGAAGCACCTTCACGCATGCAAGTAAGTAATACTTCTTAAAGTGTAAGTGATGTTTTATTGCTTGTATATCATTCTAAAGAATAAACCCATGTAGGCGTGGCACTTTTGCTCCACAGACAGAAGAATACGAAGAGGAAACATTCAACATCGAACTCACGTTATGTCGAATATAGGATAAATTATCTTTTCTTTCTACCAATTTTCAAAATTTTTTAATATGGATGGTTTTTATTATTAGTTTGAGTTTGGAACTCATGATGGCGCCGGGAAACCGTTGAATATTTGCAGGGCACATGCCTCATCAAAATTGATTTGGATTGTCTCTACCATCAAGCACATCCTGATATTGAAATTCCACGAACCATTCTTGCTGATCCCATTGTACTGGATTTCTTCTTTGTCAGAAATGAAATTCTCTTTGCATTTGAAGAATAATAATTATGTAGAAATGCACGTGCAATAAAAAATGAATCAGGTCATAATTTATCTGAATATTATCATAAAAAATATTAACAAATTAAGATAAATTCAGAATAATAAATAAAAATTGTTAGTTTGCCCGAATTTGTTTATCGCGTGTACCGAAAAACAAGAGATTTATTTAACAATGTGTTCGTGTAACTGGCATTATGCAAAAAGTTTCTAATAATTGTACATGCAATGATCACAGAACATTTAAAGTTATAATCTACCCGATGAGACCCAATTCTCGAAGATGCTCTGGAATAATTATATATGGGTCTTCGTAATACCAAACATACCTTAAAACAATCCAGTTTTCTTCGCATAATTCTTTCTTGAGTTGATCCCGCTCTTGCTGTTTGATAAAATCATTGGGATCTCTATGAAAGAATTTAATATATTTTTCATGTTGTTTCCCTTGTACCTCGATAGCAAATCCATATTCTGGATAATAAATATCTAGTTCTAATTTCTTTCATTGGATGTTCAGGAGTTTTCATGAATTCTGGTCTACGTATTTTAGATGGTGGTTTTCCTAAATATTTTGTAACAATTTCTCGACAAAGTTTTTCTTGTTTATTTTTACAATATGGACACCAATTCTGAGACATTCTCCATTTCGGGTAAAAGCAACTTGTTTAGCATCTTCGATAGTGAGACGAGCCACTTTTGCTCAATGTGGACACCATGAATTTCGATATTTAATACTACTAAATGATGCAAACCATTTATGTTTCTTATTACATATCCATTGCATTGGAGTTGCAGTATCGATATATTTTGTAGAAAGACATTCCCCAAGTCTAGATAATGCAATCTGCTTAGCAACTTCAAGATTAAGTTTTGTTTTACCCGCACAAACAGGACACCACGAATTCATATTTTTTATATAGCTAAAACAAGCCTGCCATTTATGTCCTTTATGACATTGCCACAATAGAGGCGAACTATTAGTAATATATTTTATAGACATACATTCTCCATTTTTGGTTTGAGCAAATCTCTTTACATCTTCAAGAATAAATTTGCCATGCCTACACCACGGACACCAATTACCATTATTTTTTATTCTAGTTAATGAATTACTAAATAAATGTCCTTTATCACATTTTCATTGAATTAGAATTTGACTATTGATATATTCAGTTGAAAGACACTCTCCATTTAGATCAAACGCAATTTGTTTAGCAAGTTCAAGATTAGGTTTTATAATACCTGTACATTCCGGGCACCATCTTCCAGAATATTTAATACCTTTAAGTGGTGCACTCAATATATGATTTTCAGAACAACGCCATAATAATGGAATTTTATGATTTTTATATTTAGTTGAAAGACATTCTCCATGTTTAGATAAGGCAATTTGTTTCACATCACTTAAAGATAATTTTTTCATTTCGAATGAGTAACTTTTTAATAAATAACGATAACAAATATTTTTTAATATGGAAAAGTCATTTATGCAAGAAGTAAATAGAGAACACGTGGAACGAGTTAAAGCTAATCAGAAATTGCGTTGTGAGATAGAGCAACAAAAAATACAATTGCAAGAGGCGGAAAAAATTCTTGCATCTTTGAAGTCCCAATAATGAGTGGTGAGTATATTATATTTTTTATCGGAATAGACATATATGAAAATGTTTATTCTAAATTCGAGTAAGGAAAAGGTAAATATGGCATAGTTACTTTATGTCTGTTTTTCCTATTTCCAAATCCTGTAAAATTAGGCTTTGATTCGATATCAGCAAAGTTGTATAGAAGCACATTTTTATTTTTCCTATTTCGATTTTTTTGTATATGTCTATATATATAATAAATAATAATTAGTATCGCTACTATAACAAGAATATGTATTTAAAAATATCAATGAATAAAATTTTATAAAGCTTGTATTCAATTAATTTTAATTAATAAAATTAATTAAATAATGTTCAATTAAATTATAATATGAATTATTCAATAAATATAACTAAATAATAATTAAAATTTTTATACTATAATAAATTTCTCTGTTAAAATTTTACTTTATAAAATAAAATAAAAATAAAATAAAATAAATATAAAATTTAAAATATAAAAAATATAAAATATATTTAATTTTTCTTGTTGCTAATTAATATTGGTTATATTTGTACTCATTTAAAAGTTTATATTAGTAACAAGAATATAATAAATGATAAAAAAATAAAAGAGATTTTTTCTATTTTTTATTAAGTATTTTTCTTTATAAAAATATTATTTAAATTTGTAATTTTTATTAGTAATTTAAACTAAAATATTTAGCAGCAAATAATCTGTAAAAAATTTAAAATATTTTAAAAATTATATAATAATTCAAAATTTGCAATATTTAGAATTTTGAAAAATACTTTAGTTTAAATTATTAGTTTTTATTACAGATATGATAATATAAAATTTAATCAGTTCTAAAATAATTAATATTTTAGTTTAGCAATTTATTTTTTGAATTATATTTATAAAAGATTTCAATATAAAAATATAATATAGAACTTATTAATATAATCTATATAAAAATATGAATTTAAAAAACAAAATAAATTGAACTTATTAATATAATTAACAAACAAAAATATATAATATAAAACTTATTATAATTTATATAAAAAATATAATATAAAATTTATTAATACAACTTATAAACAAAATTTTTTTAAAAACTTAAAATATTAATAATATATTTAATTGTTTATCAAGTCAAAAATTATAATAATATTAATAATATAATTGATTATTGCTAATTTAGAGATTGTAATATAATTACAATATATAATTAAACTTTTTCATAATCATATCTATTTATAATCATATTTTCTATTCATTTTATCTTGCTTTTCTATTTATATATAAATATATATAGTAAAAAAAAATTACTCTATAAATAATACTTTTATAGTTATCAAATTTTGCTATTAAATTATAATATTATACAAAATAAAAAAAATTTTAATAAAAAATATTTGGTAAGAATTCTTAATTAAGAATTTTCTAAGTTAAAAAATTCAAGTTCTTTTTTTAAATAAAAAAACTAAAATAAAAAAATTTACAAATATTATTATAATTATAATTATTATATTAATTTTATTATAATTATTTTGCTAATTTTATTATAATTATTATACTAATTTTGTTATATTCTATTATTTAAAAATATTAACAAATAAAATTTTATAAAAAAATTAATTTAATTATAATAATTTTAATATTAATCAATTACATATTCAGAATCTTAATTCTAACTTTAACTTAGATTCTAATTAATAATTATTACAAATATATTTATTTATATTAAAATATAATATTAATTTTAATAATAATTTTTTCAAATTATAAATTAATAAGCTTAAAATCATTAATTATATGAATTATAAATTAATTTGAACAATTTATTAAAAAATTAATAAATAAAAATAATAAAAACATAACTTTAAAATTAATAAATCTCTTTTTTGTATATTGACTTGAAATTTGAGTTGAAAATTATAATATTTAAAAAGATATATTATTTGCATTTGATTTTTTTTATAGTTAGCAAATATCAATTATATAATAATTATAATTCACTATCTTTTAAATATTCTAAGTTTAAAAAAAATGTACATCATCTGTTAAAAATATATATAATTATGCATTAAAAGTTTTGTATAATTAAATATTTTTTATAATTTTATAAAATTTTTTTTAAAAAATGAAATTTCTTGAATTTTTTGGTGATTGGTTTTGTACTTGATATTTATAATTAAAATACTTTCCATATTGTACTACATGTAATATAATTAAAATTTTAAGAAATAACATTTTTTAAAAAAAATTTTTTTTTAATTATTTTATTAATTAATATTAAATAAAATCAAATTTAATAATATTAAAGTATCTAATAACTTTTTGTATATAAAAATATTTAATTATATAATTTTATGCATTTTCAAATTGTATTATATATAATACAAAGATCTAAATTCAATCTATTAAATTTGTAAAACAAAATATATCAGAAATGTTATAAATCAAGAAAATTTAAATTGCAAATTAGAACTGCTCAAAAAAATTAAATTATTGGTGAATTTCTTGATGATTTCGATATCAACAAGTTCTCATGCAATCAATCAAAGAAAAGAAGTTCTCTGAAAACTTGTATCAGAATTATTATATTCATTTATTAGAATTTGATAGTAAGAATAATATATTTGAAGCTATCTATCCAAAAAAATTGAATCCTTTGGGAATTGAGCAGTTATGCAAATGCTATGCCAAGAGAATATGGGTCTGTCTGAAGTATTAAAATGTAAAACACAAAATAAAAAGGTCAACATGCATTGGATATTCTAAAACAATGATAAAAAACATAAATATTGTTAGGAAAATGTGCAAAAGCTGACAAGAAAGAAAAGATGGCAATAATCCCAAAAATATTACAAATTGCCTCAAAATCAATTGCATTCTCTTCAAACACGAAGTTTGATTCCATTTGTTGTCAGAAAGCAAAAAAGGATTAGTACAGAAAAAGAAAGTAAAAAATAATTTTGAACATATAACGATAATGATTGACGTAAATATCGAGTTAAATGTAAATCAAATAAGGCTCGTCAATCAATTGATCTATTAATTACGTATTATAGACCAAAACCGATATTTTGCTCATAATCAAACCAAGAGGTTTTATTCTTTGTGCAAGTACTTTATTATTTAACTCGGATAAGTGTAAAAAACCAAGTCAACTTTCAGTTGCGAAAACTATATCACGATAAACAAAATATTAGAAAATCCTGCAGTCAAATGATTTTCATTAGTACTACTAAAATTTGTTACGATTTTGACCAAATGATCAAGACAATCAAGACATGCTATTTGATTTAGAAAAACATTTTTTTTTATCATCAATATCGTCAGTGGAACTAACCAATTATAAAGAACCTATTGGTAATAATACTACTAAAAGCTAAATGGATACGTGTATAAATCAATGAAAAGAACCTGATGAGAACTAAAAATCTCGGGGGGAATTTTGTAGAAGTATTAATAGTAGTATTAAAGTGTAAGTATATAATAAGAGATAATCAAACAATAATAAAATTGTTCGTTCGTGTAAAAAAAGCAAAGGGAAGTGCGTGAGATATTTTTCAAGATAATGATGATTGATGATAGTAGTAATATAAGAATAAGAAAAAAAAAACGAAACATTTTAGGTGTTCATTAAGTACTATTATATGTAAGTGATGGTGTGTATGTGTATTTATGTATATGTGTATGTATATGTAATGTATAAAATTTATGTATGTATATAGCAAAAAAGAAGATATATACTAAAAAGGGAAGAGAAAAAACCCAAGATAATGATGATGTGAAGAGAAGGAAATAATAGAAAAGATAGAGTATATACTAATTATAAGAGGAGAGGCACAAACTATGCTTATTGACATGCGTGGTAATCCAAAGAACAAAGTAGTTGTTGATAATTATGAACAAGATGAATCTGAAGATGATAATTATTTTGATTTTGATCGAATTTGTGACTTATTTTTTATTCTTCTTCGCTATCGCCATCATTCACATCAGACATCACAATATCTCCATCACCATTAGCACTTCCATCGTTACTACTACTTCGTTCCTCAGCGTCACGTGGTGTTGGCGTCTGCGCAACACTGGCGTTATTTGCACTTGTAGAAGCAGAGATACCATTTGTCGCACCACTGCCACTAGCTTTTCCATTCGTTGTTGCCGTCGTTGTAGAAGCAGTACCAGCTCCACGGGCTCCGCCGCGTTTACGACCACCGTTATTTCGCGTTTTCATCACCTCGAAATTTTGCGTGGTGTATTTTTTACAACGTGTTGCGTTGGGTAGGTCTTGAATCATTTTACGGATTGTCGCCTGTGAGAAACCAAAGTAGTCGGGACCGGATGCGGAGTTTGAGTGATCGCGATGACGAATGGCATTTGCTTCGCGAACTACTGTTGTCCAGGCGCCGGTTGCTGTGTTTGCTGTGATTGGCTTGCCTGGTTGATCTTCGGCCTCGATCACAAACTATAATTATTGATAAAATTAAAATTATGCTTTAGGATAGGTAATTTATAGTTGTTGATTAAAATAAAAAAGTCTTACTTACCCTTGGACCTTCACCTCCATCTTCAATTTTGCATGTGTACATTGTTTGTGCATCTGGATTTATCATACTATTATATGATCTGTCGTCGAATGTGATAAATTAATATCGATAATATAACTTAGTATCGACAATATAACATCAATCAGAATTCTTACCGTTTAACAGCATAGCCCACCGGCCAAATATATCTCTCGTTATGAAACGTCTCACGATCATACACCACTGTGCCCAAACTAATCACTGTCAATATCCCAATCTGTACTGGCAACAAATAATTTCCACGGTCATCTTTCGCCACATGCTGAACTTTCATAGTTTTCGTGTTTAACGGGCGTTTACTCGCGCGTTTTTGTGGCACAACTTTAGCGGGCGGCGTGTGAGTTATGGGGACTGTGTTTACGATATTGTTTGCTGGTGCGGGCGGAACTAGTTGTTGCTGTTGTTGTTGCTGCTGCTGTCGTTGTTGTTTGCTTTGTGATGTGGATGTTGCTGCGAGTGCTGTGGGGTGTGCGTTGGTAGATATGACGTTGGTGGTGCGTGGACGACCCGTTTTCTTTACGGCAGTGCGAATTGATGGGACTGATGATGCGCGTGAATTTGCTTGTGAGGATACTGTATCGTTTTGTTATTCATAATTAGTATATATATCAAATACAATAGTATAGCACAAAAAAACGCGTGACGTAATAACGTAATTAACTCACCTTCTGAATCGCTAGATTCAATAGAAGAAAGATTCACCGATTTCTCGGAATCTGAAGAATCTGTACCTTCAAATTGACTAATACGATCAAGAAGCATGCTATGATCATTTATTAAACGGAAAATGTCAATATTATCGCCAATAGAAATATTATAAAGGAATAAGTATAAAAAAACACGTACTCTTTTTCGCGTTTTAATGTCTTAATACGCTTACGCGCACGATCAAGTTCTGCATTTACTTTTTCGTTTTCCTGTATTTTATAAGAATTAGTAAATAATGTCTAGATTTCCTTGGGTGTATAGATGTTATCCATTCTTCATTGATTTCAGGAACTAACATTGCATCTCTGTATCCATCTGAACTTCTCCATTCAGCCAACATCAATTCGAAATCCCCATCATAAAACAAGATGTTATTGTTGGAAGTCAAAGAGCAAAAGGAACAATAAATTCGCCATAAATCTCAAGTTGTATCTCGAATGCAACATGTACATTTCTTTTCACTAATGACCAATTCCTATGGATCTCCATTACCACACGAATCATATAAACCCGGACTCAAAACGCGAATAGAGAAGAGCAATTCTTACCGCTTGCACCTCGCGTACTCGACGCTTTAGCTTCTGATAACGCTCTTGCGGGACTGTTTCCCCAGTAGAGGCGGCCTGTCGACGTGAGGTGTGTGAATGATTTTGCGCCATTTCTTCGAGACAAGTCGACTTTTGTTTTCAGAGATTAGGTACTTTTAAATGTAACTACTAATCAAAGTAGTTATTTATTATTTTTAAGTGCCAAACAATTACCACGAGGTAAAATATTTTTTATATAATAGACTAAATGCCGTTCGTGTGTCTTTGTAATTAGGGAGAGCAATAATGATCAAAAGAAAATTGTGTTTTGTTAATTAGGCAAAAGAGGAGGTTTGGTATTTGAGATGGTGGGAGAGTGTTTGTCGTAGTTTTATATACTGTGGGTGTGACTTGAAGGAGTTGCGGTCGTTTGTGGGAATGAGTCACAACACAAATCTTGTTTGCAGGTTTATGAAGAAAAAAAAGCAATAATAATAATAATAGTATTATTATTATGATTGTTATTATTATTATATGTAATATTATTATTAAAGTTTGGTGCGTGTGTGTGTATAATAATAAAATGTAATAATAAATGATGATATGTGTGAGAGTGTTTTGTGGATGGTAAAGAGACGACGGACGGGTCAAAGGCTCTTTTTATTATTATTGTGTATTATATATTATATTATTATTGTTTAAAATAATTATAGTAAAGAAGAAATACGCAAGAAGAAAATTTTTGTTGTTCTTTTTTTCTCTTGTCCTTCCTAACCAACCACTCGTTGTGACTATTATTATTATTATTAGTAGTAGTATCGCTTGTGGTAATAATTATATTATTTATTGATGATGGATGATAGATATCACCAACACAGCAAGCAGCGGCACCACATAAACCAAGTTTGGGGGCAAGTTGTTGTTATGATTAAAGTATTCGTGTGGTAGTCTTTGAAAGTAGTAGTTGCAAAAGTCGTCATCATTATGATTATTCATCGTAGTGGTGTTTGTCAATGAAATGTAATTTTTCCCGGCGTCTGTTGTTTGTCGTGGATATGTCTCTGTTCATGTCCGTAGTGTGTCTGTCTGTCTTTTCCTTTGTTTTTGTTTTTATTTAGTGAAGGGGCTTTTTATGACGAGCGGAGGTTTCGGAAGAAGAAGGGCTTGTCTCTTTCTGTGTGTCTGTCTGTATAGTATATCAGTGTGCGTGTGCGCTATAATTATTTTTACTGTAATATGTATATTTTATTTTATTTTTATTAATAATGTTGATGATTGTCTTTTTTTTAGCAAAAGCCTCCCGTCTCTCTTCTCAAACACACGCGCACACTACGTATTAGAGTTGATTTGATACGAGCATAGAATCAATAAATGCAATTTTATTATTTTTGTGCACACAAGATGAATACGTGTGACGCGAAAATTGGAAGAAATAGAGCGAGAGTTATTAGTTAGTCAATCCGCGAGGGGGGGTTCATTTTGTCATTATTGCCATATCTTTTCATACAAAGTATCTATAATGTGCATGTAGGGTGGCACAAAAAGTACACCATACGTACACACAAATACACACGCCCTCAATAAAAATACAAATAAACAAACACAAACACACAAGTATATTTTTTCTTTCATTTATGAATCAAGCGAGAAGCTGTGCTTTGGTTCCAAAGAAAAACATTAATAGTCCGATAAATCACCATTTTGATGTTTTTGGCATTGATAGATAAGGATCTATATTTTTTTTAGACTTTGGGCTAAAGAAGAGCTTGGATCGATCGGCAACGGATATTATTTTTTTACATGTTTCCGAATTTAATTTTGGATGCTGTCTTTATCTTCTGTCATCTCTTTGGGGAGGAAAATTTACCTTTAGAAAGACTTCATAGAATACAAAGTCGGCGACAACTTTTGGATCAATGACAATCAATTATTTATTTAACGTAACATAAAAACGCGGGCCACTGTACTTTTCACTCATAAATTGCTCCAAACAGACGAAATTAAATTGCCTTTATTATCACAAAAGGGATTGTCACAAAAACGAAACTTCAAATATGAAATGAGCATGTACAACATTCCTTTGGCCACGAATCAAGTTGGATTTTCTATATTATTAGCATTGGCATTTAGATAATTCGTTATCGTTATCATTGTAGGCAGACACAATTTATTTATATAATTTTCCAATGAGAGCATACAAATCACGTGATTATACCATTAAAACTGTATTTACAATTGCAATGCAATGCAATATAATATAATAGAATAGAATAGAATGGAATGATAATAATACAAATAATACAAAAATGAAAGATACTAACTAACCAGGAGCAACAATCGTTCTTGTTTGATTTCTTTCTTTGCTTTCTTTTTCTCCCCTAATTACAAGAAAGAAAGATTATGATCATACACCTTTTTTTTTTGCTTTTGTTTTTTACTTGGTGTTCTTTATGGCGTTTTTTTTATGTTCGTTTAATATTATCCTTATCAGTATTACTACTATTCATGGTTATTAGCATTACTATTCATGGTTATTAGCATTATTATTCATTGTCGTTATTATTAGCATTATCCATTATTATTAGCATTAATCATAATCATTATCCCCCTTCTTTCTTACCGCCTAAAGAAAAATAAAGGAAAAGAATAATTTATACTGTACTACAGTACATAATACTAGCGCTAGTCTAATTTTTGCAAATATATTGTTAGTATGGTTTGTTTGTCAAACAAAAAAGAAGTGTGCATGCGCAATTTTTTTGGTGTTCAGTTTTGCCCACCCTAGTTAACTATGAGACTAAAAAGAGCCACTGAGTGGTAAAGACAGATCGGGAAACGCCATTCCATTCATCCATTCATTCATTCATTAATGCTATAATGGAAGAAAATGAATCTTGCTAATGGGTACTACATGCAAATCTTTCGTGCAGAATTCCATTGGCTGAAAATTCACAATAAATGAACATCGAAAAATTTTCTCGAAACAGTCAAATTGTCAAAAGTTTTATCGATTTTTTCTTTTTTGGTTAAGAATCAAGGTGTTGTTTATTTTAGAGTGATTCGGGGTTTTAACGTTCGATAACTCTAAAGCTACGCACACTACACAGACACCATGAAGGAATACAACTTTTGCACATTGAATAAATAGGTGGGCGCATAGTGCGCACTGAACCATAGTTGGAAGGAAATATCCATCTATTGCCTTCTTTGCGTCTCTTGATCCACTACATTTAATTAATCACAAATGATTATTGATAATGTTTACAGTTAATATATTTTCAATCAGAACTGATGTTAATATACACATGTATCATCACCATCAATGCTATCATAAACAAACGGAACTTTTAGAATCAAATCTTTGACACGTTTCAACATGATCTCATTATTGCATCGAATCGAATCAGGCACATACGGGGGACTGATATGTGCTCGATCCATTATGTGGATTATTGGGTCCTCTGGTGTGTGGATCACTTGGATTCGATTCTTTTTTTTTTCAATAACTTTAGTTCAAGTATTAATCGTATATGATCCATTTGATTAAAAAATAATTACCGATTTCAAAAATGAAATGACATCCCGCTTACGCGCTTTCATTTTCTCTGAAGTATTGGCAAAATCGCGAACACGTGTAGTTATTAGCGAGTCTAGTTTCTCTTTGGAAATTGAATCTCGAGTTCCTCCTGTTTTTACTTTTGTTTTTTTTACATGTTATTTATGATAAACAGCAAAACAATAAAAATCATAATATAGCATATGTAAAATATACCTTCAAGAGATTCCACGATCGACTGCATAATTGCAAGGATCTTGAATTTTTTAGGTGGAGCATCCTTATCCTTATCCTTATCCTTATCCTCTTCTGATTCCTATTCATAAAAAATTGTAATTCTAGTTCTCATATTTAAAATCTTACAAAATTCACAAGAAGCAATAAAATACCTTTAGTAACAAGACAGTAAAAGTTACTGGATCTACGTTATAAAGAAATCCATCATCGATTATTTCGCCGTTTTTCAAGTGCACGATAACCTTTTGCCCTAGTGATGCTTCGATTTCTATGAAGGTGAGGCCGTACGGCGAGTTATCATTATCATTATTTGACATGGCTATCGATATCGGAAAGTGAAAAGATAATCATGATCTGCATTAAGTCAGGTGAAAATCTAAGGGAGATTATTTTTTTGACGCGAAACAACACAATGTTCATTCCACGAACGCCCAAAAACCCATCAACAATATTCCATTTCATTAAAAAATGTACCAAAACTACTACCAAAACCAACTCTAAGATATATTTTCTAGACCCTTTCAATTTTGATTCACTTTGTACTAATAATGGCAACGGAATTCACATTAATTCGCCTTGTGCTGTTAACAGTAGCAATAGAATTCACGTTAACAATAAGAAATATATACGTAGTTTTGTCACTGCTGCTACTGGTAGCTCTACAGCTCACTTGTACCCTGCTGTAACCACAAAAAAAAACCTTGAAAACAGAAAATGGGCAACTTACTTATTAACACTTATACCAATAATAACGTTCGGACTCGGGACGTGGCAAGTACAGCGCCTACGTTGGAAAATGGGGCTTATTAATGAAGCGCAGGAACGTACAGCGAAGCCGCCAATGAAGCTGCCAAAGAATATAAAGTATGGGATTTTTAACTTTCTATCTTCATTTTCAATGATCTTTCTTTTTACCAAGTTTAATATATCTATTTGTTACTAATCTCTATCAGTCTTGATGTCTTAGATGAACTATTGTATAGGCGTGTTTATGCGACTGGGCAGTTTCGTCACGATCAAGAGATGTTGTTGGGAATACGACATTACGATAATAAGCCGGGGTATCTCGTGATTACGCCGTTGGAACGGGAAAATGGGTATTTTGTTTCTTGTTTTTTGTTTTTATTAATGTTAGTTACATCGAGATAATAAAGCCGATGATTAATTAGGTCTACGGTTTTGGTTAAACGCGGCTGGATATCAAAAGAGAAGGCAGATCCTGCTATAAGGCCAAAGAGCCAAGTTTGTTTTTCTCTCTAAAATAATATATAGTTTTTTCCGAATTCATTGATGATTTACAATCTATCTAGGCAAAAGGAATTGTCTCGGTTGAAGGATTATTGAGAAAATCCGATAAGGTGAAAAATGGATTGCTAATGAAAAATTAGAGTTTCACACTAAATAAAATAAGCTTTTTTGCAAAAATACAGAAAAATTGGAATACCCCTGTAAACAACCCAGACAAAAATCAATGGCTCTGGACAGATCTGGAGATGATGGCTGAACGTACGGGGGCACAACCCGTGTTAATTGAGCAATCTCTAGGTAGTTGAATAAACTATAACAATTATAAGTTAATCGACAAATGACACTATTATACGGTTCATTTTTAGAGGTACCACACTACGCAACTAACACACTGATAGACGACGGAATTCCAATCGGGAAATTGCCACAAGTGGAGTTTCGGAATACTCATTTAGAGTATGCTATTACATGGTACTTAGTATTTATTTTTTTCATTTTATATTATTCTTAAATTTGATTCTTTTGAATGGTAATAAATTTTTGATTTTGCAATTATTAGGTACACACTCTCATTCGCCACTACTATCATGCTATACATACTTTTCAAGAAACCGCCGCCTGGACAAGTGAAACGTCAACAGATGAAAGGTTAATTAAATTAATTAATAATGAGGGGCAAAAAATATTAACTAGTTAATTGTACTCAATAACTGTATAAATAATTTTAAGCATAATATAAAGATTTATCAAACCGTCCTCGTTACCGTCAATCGGTCTCATTATACTATTGTTGTTGCGTATTGTGATTGAATATCTTGATTATTCCCAACACCTACTTCAGTGAGAGGCACGAAAATTTCTTGAAAGAAATTGGTTGCTTACTTTTATTTTCATGTGGCTTTATTTCTCTTTTGGACAGTATCTAAAGAAAATGAACGTGAACTTTACCGAGCCAAAAATTTAGAAGAAAATATACCAATACGAATAAAAAATAAATCCCATCAAAAAAACCGACCACACCTTTAATTTGTCAATCAATCAACTACTTCCAACTTGTTTCGGCTTGCACTCATTTTCAGACAACGGTCGTATGAACACAGAATCCGGCGGATGATCTTTCTCGCCCTCTTCGAACGTGTAGCTACTAGCGACTGCCAGCATACGACCATCACAACTAAAACTAAGACTTGCAACGCTAGACGGGTATGATGGGTACTGGCGGAGCCGTTTTTTGTTGAATCCATCCCAGATGTTGACTACACCGTCGGCGCCACCGGATGCAAAGGTACCGTGGCTTTTGAATATTGATTACATTAATTAATTAATTAATTACTTAATTTATTTATAAAAATAAGGGAATTGAAAAAATATTTACGTTGGATGAAAAGCTAAAGCATTTACAGGATACACCGTATCCACACCATCAATAACCTTTCGATGACACTTGAACGCATATTTACGAGCCTGTGATTTCGGTGACGGATCAAAGAATTCAACCGATACACGTCCTTCTATAGAACTACTCGCATAACCTATTATTATCTATTAGACAATATATAGACAACGACGGCGACCAGAAATCTCTCTCATCCTAGAAAACCAATAACAAAAAAATACCTTCTCCATTCGGCATGCACTTCACACACCGCGTCATATACTTTAAACTGCTCTCTCGCTTTTGAATCGCGTCTTTCATATTTCTTACATCATAAATAAAGACATGACGTCCCGCCATCGCGACAACCAGTTTGTGATTCATGACGTCGATTGCGAAAACTTTGCCCGGCTGTGTAAATGTTCCCCCGGCATCGGCATCTTTTGAACGAATGTCCCAGAGACGGATGGATTTGTCCCAGGATCCTGTTACTATCAGATCTTTTTTTATTGGTATAACATTAAGTGATCAGATCGGTAAGCATAATTAAATAATCAAGTAAAGGAAGATGAATGATGTTGTTCTTATTTTAAATACTTGGGCCGCATATGAAAAATACATACTATTTTCCTTGCTATATTCTACACATTTAACAGCTTCATCATGAGTTCCAAGAATCGTGTCATTCCCAGTATTAAAATCAAACCTAAAATATTGAAGTTGCGATTAAAAAGAATTGAATAAAATCATCCTTTTCAAAAAAATAACGTAAGTATCATTGTATACATTTTCAGCCGTTTATCCAAACCACCACTGAACGCGTGAGCTCCATCTGAGAAACAGCAATCCAGTGCTGGCGCCTTATGAGTATAACTTGTTTTGAGTGGTGTAGTATTATGAACGTCGTATAGTCTTACACTCTACAGATCAAATGTAACGTTGATAAATTGCCGAGAATGTTGCATATGTGCAAGCCAAGAATAAAGATTCCTACTTTGTCCCAAGAAGAAACCAGCAAAAGATCCGGATTTGTAGGGCTAAATACCACCGACGAAATGGCGTCAGCAGGCATATCATATAGTTCGTATTGCTGCATGCTGCCGAAATCTGTAATGTAAAAAGTCCAAGAATTCGATGTGTGTACAAGAAAACGAAAAAAAAACAATAATGTTTACCGGAACCAACTGCCGCGAATTTGCGTAATCCACGAATCAACGCGATCTGATTTGTCGATGATGAATTGTTGATATCATTGATACGGAACAATTGCGTGGCGCCGTTCCTCACCTCTTGGCCTCCAAGGGAAAAACAAATAATACCCACACCAGAACTGCTACCGCTCTTTGAGCAAATATCCGCTAAATAGCATATTCTTACCAATGACCACGGCCCCAACTCGTCAAACACGAAGTAGACGAGACCAAGCTGCCTTTTCTTTCCTATCGAATATCAGCCTTGGAACTGAGACTTCTTCAATCACAACTACAACTAACTCTTCTACTTTTGAGCCGACACATCGTCGGGTAACTACTGTTCCCGGCCAATTTCAGTCCGAAGAATTTGTTAAAAATGATGGCAGATTTGATAAAACACACGCTTCACAGAATGGTAGTATCCATTATAGCAATAATGGCAAAGAAAACAAAATCAGTAACACTGCTAAAAAACCAAGTTTGTCAATCGATATACCCGCAAAGATTGGAAAACCTACACACTTTCCCACGTCTTTTTCAACGTCTAAAGAACAATCATCTTACCAGGGAAATCCCGCCATAGATCTTTACGATAATAGTAATCATAAGAATAAGGATAATGACTTTAATGATCATAAAATTTCTCGTCAGAGAAGTAACAGTTTGCGTGACGATATAGCAGCTACAAATTTCTTGTCGATTATCAGCCTTGACCCGAAGGGAAATTCTAATATTGAAGATAATAATTACAAGAACACGGAAAAGATTAGTGAATATGAGCATCATATTCATCAAGGATTAATTGTTGATGTAGATACTGTTCTTAGTCCTAACGGTTCCACGCTTGGAACTATCGATGAACTGCTGGAGGATAATAATCATACGATGATGTTAAAAAATAATAAACGTCAAAATTCAGGTTGGTTTATGTTTATTGGCGAGAGAACAAGTTTAGTGAATCCGCCTATCATAATAAAATTTATCGAAATTTTTTCCAAACATATAATAACCTCTATAATAATAATGGTAATCTTTTTAAAAATAATAAAAATCATCAAAAAACTTTTATCACACTTGCAAATTTTATTTTTCATTTTTTTTCAATGACAAATGTAAATTTTAATACATTGCTCTGGACCAAATCACATCGTTAATTACTATCAACAAACCAAATCCAACATCACCATCAACATCATTTATATAATCTTTCATCAATCAATCAATCAGTCTCGTCATTACAAAACGATGCAAATACCAATCCCACTACTGCTGCTACTACTACTCCCATTTCGCCTACTGCTTTAACCTTTACAAACGAAAATACTCTAATGCCACAAATTATTCGTCGCGAATCATTATCATCAAGTTTTGGATCGGGTAAGTCGTTACACAGTGCAGAGTACGTTGAAGAGAATAGTTTGAGTGTGTCGAGTTTACCAGCAGCTTGGAAACAGCCTAGTTTTGTGATGTCTGGGTCACCGGTGTGTATCTTTTTTTTTTCTTTGGAAAGATTGATCATCCTTTCTCTTTTTTTTACACATACTGGGGTCGAACTTAACTGTGTACGGTATTTATCATCTTTTATCATTAAACAAAGGAGACATCAGCTATTGGAGGGATTTTATCCATATTGGGATTTAAAGATGACAAAATTAAGCAGCGTATGCGTCGCGACACTATGTATGTCTTTTCTCTGGTTATCTCATATCATTGTCAATTTTTATATTAAATTGAATTTTACATTTTATTCACAGAAAACAAAATAATATTAACAATAATGTATCTGCAAAAAAAAGCGAGGTAATAATTGAATTTTCCGCACGCTGTTTATTGGGTTTGTTAAGTGTTCATTATTATGACCACAACAATAACTTTCGTTATTGCAGGATGAATCCTACGCTGAATTATTAAAAACCAGTGATTCGTTACGGTAAATTTTCGGAATATATATTTTTTATCAACTTTTCCAACGATTTATATTCATTGCACTATCTGTATATAACACGTAGTCCCGGGACAGAAACCAGCGCCTACAATCCATACTTCCTTGACGTTCCAGAATTAAAGATGGGCAAAAAACCCGGTAGAACTCTGCCGACCTTCATGGTAATTAATCTTCCATATAAAAGTTTACGATTTATTTCAATAGTGATTATTCGGTCATCAAGTTATAACATCAAAAAAATATTGCCATAATATAAAAATATAAAGCACTCTTTTCTCCAACAAAAACGTTCACGAGAAGCCGATCTAAAACGCGAACTGAACGCGAAATTCCGACAATTACACCCGGATCTCGATCCGTCTTTGACGTTGACTCAAATTCGTGCTATCAAGGAAAAATTGTTGATTGCTGCAAGATATGAGGTTAGTAATGTTATTATTTCAAAAAGAAAATAATGTAAAGCACTTTTGTGATATTCAATTTTTTCTCTTGTTGATTTCTTAGGATCTTGATCTAGAATTATCTACTGTTGCAAAAGCATACGTGTACTTTGAGAAACTTGTGCTAAAGGTAAGCACGGGAAATTTATACAGTAAATCTTGATATAACGGACGGGGTTAGGCAATTAAAGCAAAAAATATCAAAGATCCAATAAATCCGTTATATCGAGTATGGTTTTATGTAGACTTTCACCTCAATCCGTTATATCAAAATTTTCACTGTTATATTGAGGTCGCTATATATTAGAAAAATTTGGTGGTGGTGGTGATTTTTTTATTATGATTTTTGCTGATTTTGATTCTGGGAAGCTTAGAAACTCGTTGCTAAATATAATCGAAGGTTAACAGCCGGTAAGCATTAATTCTTTTAAAGTGAATTTGTTCGGATAATCGTTCATTTTGCTGATTTGATCATTATAATTTAATAGCAATATGTCTATTATTGGCAAGTAAAGTCAACGAACCAAAAGAGACGTCTCACGCAAGTATACTAGAGGTAATATTTATTGATAAATGAATAATTTCTCTTTACATATCCCTAAAGAAAAAACTTTAATAAATATTCTTCTTAACTATATAATCAAATTCGACCATATAAATCAAAACAAAAAATCAGTCACTACACAAACATCTAGAAGTTTCCGAAAAAGAAATCAAAGAACACGAATTCAGCGTGTTTGCGTCACTACAATTCGAACTTTACGTCCCGCAAAATGAGTTCATGCCGCATTTTCATCGGATATTTGAAACGCTTAGTGATAGTAAATGTCACATTTATATTTTGATAATTATTCGTAATAATAATTCTTTTTTAACTAAAAGAAAAAACCGCCTGATTTTTTATGAATCATGATTTTCTTGTAGAATATAAAAATCTGCAAGATTACCTAGGTAATAATCCGTTTTACGATATATGACAATATTTGGTCGGGAGGTGATCTCATGAAATGGGGATTGAGATTAACTAGTCTCGCCACGTCGTCGCAATATCACGATTTATGTTGATTACAAAAAAAACATTTTCAGCAATATCACGGTTTATGTTGATTACAAAAAAACATTTTCATATAAGAATATTACTTTCACATTATAAATATCGAGATATATATATATATATATGTATATGTATGTTATAAATCATCATCAGCATGATGTCAAATAAATGCCAACGAATAACACTAATCCCAAAATAGTATATACAGATTTTCCGGCCCCAATGATCGTCATCGGCCGATCAAAATCACCAATTATGTAAAAATTTGAACGACCTCAAAAACATTTAACAAAGTTCCGCCCGACGACGATTATCAGTAGTGTTGGTCAAACATTATACCGATACAAAATGACCAAATAACCAAATGACCCGAATCATTCCAATTTGGCCAGATAACCAAGTCATTTGCCAACGAGGATTTATCACTTGGCAAATAAATGGAAGGGCGAAAAGAAGAATGCGAGCAATGTGAAAAAGGGAGAAAAGAATAAAGTACATGTAATAGTCACTAATAAATATTATCTAATCTGTGCCAAACAAAAAATCTGGGAGAAGGGGGACACATCGTGTGATAAAAAAGTCTCCTATATGTATATCATACACGCTGTCGTAGGATTAACACGTTTCAACCCGATTCTGGATCTTGCGGATAAAGGAACTACGTATTTTTTATTGTTATACAAGAAGCACGTTATACGTCTAGCATAATCCAGACCATACATAAATAAGTATCTTTGACTCATACTTCGCGCGGTTATCACTATTGTTATCTGATAAATAGAGAAAAAAATTTCTCTTTATTTTTCATTCTTTCATTCTTTTACTCTTTTATAGCTGATAAAGTAAATTTATCTATTTAGATAAAACAAATACTACTCATACACATACAAATACCACTCATATTCTATAATATTATAACAATGTCTTTTCTTGCGGATTACGAGCCGGCACTCATCCACTCTCCATTCGATCGTTATCAACAACAACAACAACAACAACAACAACAACAGTTAGCACTACTACAACAACAAAAAAATAATGACTTGGGAAGCCAGAATTACTCCGTCGCTTCCACACAAAAACAGATAACACATCGTAATACAGAAGTGCTTTTTAACAATTACAATAACTATAATACACTACCACGAGAATATAACCTGAGTGAAAGATTTGCCAATCTCTTTCGACGACAAACAACAGTTTCCGCAACGACAACGACACCGCCATCGTTTTCAGAAAAGACTGCTGCGGGTATACTATGCGAAAAAAATTCTAGTACGTTTGGGAATAATAGCAATAGCAATAACAATAGCGATAGTGATAGCAATAGCAATAGCAATAATAGTAATAATAATAATAATAATTGGACGTATGAAAACATCAATTATAATCAACCGTGGATGGATCGATTGGTGTCTTTTCTGGCTATTATGCCATGATTGACTTTGGTTGGGGTCAGGGTTATTGTAATCATTATTAATTCGAAAGTCATAGTTGTGTTTGTCATTAGTGAAGGTGTTAATTCATCATTGGTCTTCGAGATATTTATCTTTTCTTCCTTTGGTCGTGGTGAATTGGATAAATCAAAAAGCTTATTACATCGCATCATTGCTTAGAAGTGCATAATAATACATATACACACATATACACACATATAGATCGCTTTATTTTAATTATTTATTATATTAATTAGATGAGTTTCATAAGAACAATGATTTTTTATGTGGCTAATTATCTAGCTATTTCTGTGTACAATTGTTGGCGTCATTTCTCAAATAAAGATTCTTTTTCAAACAGTTCAGGAAATAGATTCAACCAATCAGATCTATTTATTGCAATACCTAATAAGTTGATTATTTGATTGGTTGTTTTATTTAATATCCACATAGTATTTCTAAATATAGAATCATTTTTCGATCTTCAAATTTGCACATATGCATAACGCCACACATACTTAGTGCAACACCAAGAGTTATTCTAGCTGAAATACAATAAATAGTTTAAGGCTTGTAAAAGCAGAGGGTGGGAATTACTAGAATGATTGTTAAAACATTGGCGATTTAGTCACAGAATTCATAACGATAAGAGTTAATAAAACCAAACAAATATTATAACGATAAGAGATAAATAGCAAAACTTTTCCTAAATTTCATACATCAATACAGTCACATTTTTCAGTTCACAACTTATTATGAAACATAAGAAATTTGACCTTCATATAGTCACAACCTCTTTATATTCACAATTTTCATATCCCGAGGTGTAAGTATAGGGAGGTCAGATTGTATTTTATATCTATTATCAATATATACCAAATTTAAATTTCATCAAAGATGATACTGCTGCTTGATATTATTGTTGTTCCTAATGGTAAAGTTTAGTTGGATAATAGTGATAACGTTTGTTATTATGATGAAAATTTTTATTATTGGTAATTGCTCAATTATTATTGAATTGTTATTGTTATTGAAAACCTGAATCCAAAATTTTGTTTAGATTAATTTAAAAATATATATTGATTGGATTTTGAATTAATTAAAGATATTTATAATATTTAAAGGAATTTTTAATAATTTAAAAATAATATAAAATATTATTAATACTTATAACTTTTAGATTGAAATAAAAAAACATTACTAAAAATATTAGATTGATAATATAACAAAATAAAAATTGGTAACAAGTGTTTTAAATAATTAAAAAGTGTCCTCAAACTCTCAATATCAAAATATATTAAATCAATTCCAAAAATAAATTTATAAATTATAATAATTTCTTTATTAAAAATATAATTTATAAAATATCATTACAAATATATATTAGATAAATTTATGTTAATAACAAAAACTTAATAATATTTATAAAAAATGTGCTTAAACAATATTAAAAAATTTAAATTATAAAAAATATGTTAAATATGTTTTTATGAATTGAACCAAATCAAATTTTCATTTGAATTTGGTTCAAAAATCAAATTGAACTTGAATTAGACTTTGACTTGAATTTGAAAAAGATTCAATATTTGAACTGAATTTAAACTAAACTTTTTGATAAGTTTAAATTGAACTTGAATTAGACTTTGATTTAAATTCAAAAAAGATTTGATATTTAAACTGAATTTGAATCAGATTTTTTAATAAGTTCAAAAAGTTCAAGTATTAGCCAGATTCTTTAAAGAATTTGTAAAAAATCAAAGTTTGAATTAAATTTTGAATAAGTTCAAAAAAAATATACTAAAAACAAATCAATTTAAATAAAACTTTATAACAAATTCAAAAATTAAGTTGTAATAATTTATATAAATATAATATATTATTATTATTTTATATAATATTTAGTTTTGTCATGAAAAAAATATATGAATAACATGTAAGACTAAGTTAAATGAGAGAGTTTTATAAATTAAATAGAAAAGAATACTAATTTACTAAGATAAATAATATATATTTATTTTGTAATCAAATAGAATAAGATCAAAAATAATTATGTTTTTTTGAATTTGATTTATAAACAAGTAGAATATTATTTGTTTATTTATTAATTTAATTATATAATAATAATTTTGTAATTAAAATAAAAAATTAATATTGTTATTATTTCTAGTTTTTAAGTATAAGAATATTTAGAAATAACAGATTTTAAATAAATGATAATAATTATCAGAAAATTTTTGAGGATGCAGATTTGTACAAATCTTTAGATTCAAAGATTTATACAAATCTTTGAACCTAATAGTGATCTGTAATGAAAAATATATGTGATTCAGTACAGATCTGTGAGATTATGTATATTTATATTGAATACATATTTTTTTACAAAGTTTGCATAACAAATATTTCAAATAATAATATATAATATAATTTATATTTTAAAAAATTAAAGAATAACAAAGAAGTTTATTATAAATTATAAATTATAATAATAATAAAATATAATAATAATAAAGTACATAATTTTAAAATATATATGTACAATTTAATTTGGTAATCTTTAAAGAAAAAAATTAGTTTTTACAATATTATAAAAAAAAATATAAAAACTTACAAATTATTATAATTATTATTACTATTTTTATTTTCAATTATAATAACATTTTCTTCTTCTTTAACAACTTCTTTTCTCAATTTTTAACATCTTTTTTGAGCTGTTTTTTGTTTTTTTTGAAGCTTTTTGTTTATTATTATTGTGATTAAATATTTTTATAATTAATAAATAATCATTATATATGATTACTTTAAGTAATTATTCCAAGTAATCATCTAAAACATTCTGAATAACCATTTTAAATGCTCTATATGATTATTTCAAATAATTATTTTATAATTATCAAATAATTATAAATAAAGTATATATTGTTACCATTTTATATGAGTCCTTGGGAAAGCTGGTGAGTGATTAATAATATTATAATAAGTTACTTGACCAGGGTAATTATAGTAAAGTTTATTAAGAATGACAGGTGGGAGAGTATAATATAATCA